>JBBPBX010047346.1:0-26194 GCA_038048925.1 Garcialebias charrua | reverse complement strand
CCACGAGAAGCGAAAATAAAAACCCGCCACAAGCGGCTGATCGAATTTGAAAGCGGCTCCAGGGAAAACAAGCCCAATGCCGCTGGAAATAAGCGGATTTGGCAACTATGGGGACGCAAAAGACACAGTTGTTTCGTGTATAGCCTGAGCAGGGTTGCCAGGTGAGAAATGTAGGATTATCGTACACCCATCATAAACAAAATAAGTATGCTCGATAGTCACTCTATTGTTGAATACTGTAGCGTTTAACGGGTACTCACAGCTTTGTGGCGTCAGTACTGGGGGGAACCATAGACATTAATACGCATTATTGTCTTGGGTAGCACGGTGGCACAACTGGTAGAGCTGCTGCCTCTCAGCGAGAAGGTTGCCGGTTCAAATCCCGGTCCGGGGCCTTTCTGGGTGGAGTTTGCATGTTCTCCCCGTGCATGCGTGGGTTTCCTCCGGGTACTCCGGTTTCCTCCCACAGACCAAAAAACATGCTTGTTAGGCTGATTGGTGACTCTAAATTGACCCTAGGTGTGAGTGTGAGAGTGGATGGTTGTTTGGTGTGAGTGAGACAGGTCCCTCTTGTAAATGAGTCCCCGTGACTCAACGAGGCTAGCCTGTATAAATAAAGGTTGAATGAATGAATGAATGTCTGGGGGCAAAATTATCGTACAAATACGAAAATTATCGTACACCTGGCAAACACTGAGCCTGAGTATAATGGAGACCCCTGATGGACGAAAAAAGGTACTGCAGACAGGAGCATAATAACTTTGGCTAGAAAAACCCAAAACAGGTCGGAGTCATTTTTATTTATTTAATTTAGTCATCCAGTTGGGTTATTCGTTCTGAAACATTTAATAAAAGTAAAAGGATGCAGGTGCAGATTTTAATAACTGTTTGGAGTCAGATGAATAAAAGAAGAGGATAGATTGGGGTTTGAAGAAAAATAAATAATAATAATAATAGTAATGAATTCAATTTATAACGCACTTTTCGTTAATGGAAATCTCAAAGTGCTAAGGAGGGAGTAGCCCTCACAGACAGGTCTTAAATGAATACATATTTAATTTTAATCTATTGGGGACATAAATTGAATCTCAATTTATAATAAGTGGAGAGTTGGACCTTAAAAATCGACTAAGGGGTGGCAAAGACCCGCCAGGGGGTTTTAGTCGGCCCGCAGATGAATCTGAATAAAAAAATAAAAAATAAACGCTATTTTCTTAAAATCTGCAGTAATAAAACAGCTACGCTCGAAGCTCAATTCATGGGTTCACAGTTGCTTCCTAGATGTGGAAAATGGATTTAAAATTCATTCATTTCTAAATTTTGATGCACTTTTAACATGCAGGAAAGGGTTTTAACAGAACTGTTTTTTTTTTTGTTTTTTTTGTATGTCCAGAAGCCCAGATTTAGTTTTTTTAGATTTCTCTACATGGATTATGGAGCATGCATCAGGGTATTTAACAAAACAGTTTGTTGAATAAATGTTTTAAGACGTGCAATCACTGATCAGTTCTTAAATATGTAATGCACTTAAATGTTAAACTGAGTAAAAATGTAAAAGGACAATTAATTTAATGTTAATATTTTTATAATTTCTTTATCCTTTGCGCTAATACAAAGATAAAAGTGGACTTTTGGAATGAGTATTCTGGTCTGACCCCCTTGAGATCAGTTTAAGCTGTATGCGGCCCCCAGATCAAAATGAGTTTGACACCCCTGGACTAACAGTTATATACCTGGAACAACAGGCCAAAATGAAAGAGCCCACATTTTACTTTGAATAAATGAGCCACTGAGCTTAATAATTTCAAATTGACAATTTAGGAGGGCATGTAAATACACACGATGCATAAATAACTCCAACAAGAAGGCAGATCTTAGAAGGCTCAAGGAATTTGCTAATTATCATAGACTGTATACTAGCAAGGGGGTCTTAGAAGACCGTACATTGTACGTTCTGAAATAAAAGTAGGCTACAGTATTTTTTGATTTCAGGGTTAAATTGATTATTTCACTTTTAGGTAAACTAATGTTTTGGATCTGTTGTGCAGATCAGATTAAAAGATGCCTCCGTCGAAGGATCCATAATAAAGATTGTTAACAGAAAATTAATTTGATCCTGGTCTGTTAATGATTTTTTAATTTTTTAATTTTTTAAATAGCCTCATTGAACAGTGTTGATGGAACGGCAAGAGCGAGTCTTATAAATCCCACCTCATCTATACAGAACACATAATGGTAAATATGCATTAAGATAGGCCTCTGTCAAAACACATGCAGCATCTGACTTTTGAATCTCAGCTACTGTGGTTATTGATCAGATCGGATCAGATTTAATATGAAGGTGTGTCCGGAAACTGACTCACTGTGATTTCACTGGGAAGAACAAACTCATATGCAACCTTGCTCAAGAACTTTGAGGGGCATACGCAAGGAACGACTGAAAACAACAAAGGCACCAAAAGAACAAAAGACTGTCCACAAAAACTTTCAGCCGAGCAGAGGCAAAGACTTTCTCAAAGAACTGTCAAAACATGGTCATCAGACACAAATGGCCAGGATATACGGTCCGGATTTGGGGGGTCCGGACGAGAATCAGAACCCAGTGAACGTCTCACTGGGGGCTGGAACAAGAGAAAGCTGAACACGTTCTCCAAACAGACAAGAGAACAAATGGTCCTGAAGTCACTCACACCAGCAAAGGCCGCACCCATATTGATCTGTGAGGATCTGTCGTTGATCTTAGTAGCCGGGATCAAAACTACAGTTGCTATGATAAATTTTTTAATGAAACACATAGGCGACATTTGGGGCCTGCCAGCGCAGGCTTCATGATTTTTAGTTATACTGTGCTCAGGTGGATCTGACGACTTGCTTCTTCTGGTTCCTGTAACTCTGTGGTGAAGCTGAAGGGGAGCAAGGGAAATGATCCCAGCTCCTGAACCCAAAACGAGTTAACTTTTATATTTTTGTTTTTGCAGCTGTCCTTGGCGGAGTGCATGTTGGGATTCTGATGTGTCACAAGGGGTACATTTTGGTAAATGATTATAATTTTAAAGAAAATGAGATGATATCGTAGATTATAGTTAGCTATATGGTTGTGAAAACCAAATTAGTGGTGGCAATAGGCAGAGGTTTAGGAAACATCTGACACTAGTGCTTAGGTTAAAGGATGGTAAATTAAATTTAGACACAATTTCCAATTTAACAACCAAATAACTTTGGCATAATTGAAACAAGGTAGGGTTTTGTTTCAAAAGGGGGTTAAGGGGCTGACAGATGTTTCTAAAAATAGAGAGGTTGAAATTGGTCCCTAGAAATAACTAGATTGTAAATGTTTCCTAGAAACAACAAGGTTGACAAATGTTCCTAGAAATTAACTAAAAGATGGTAAATACATTTTAGTATACAAAGAATAATAAGGATAACCGATAAATTGGCGTTATAAACAAAGTTCACTTGCGTTGATATTGAGGCGGCATCGTTCTTGAACGTTTTATTTTCTTTAATCATGTCATGGAGGAAGGAGTATTGATGCAAGCATATTTCAAATGAGCAATTAACAACACTGTTTTTTTCCCTCTGTGAAAGTGTGTGAAGCAGGAGGGGGATGCCCCTTGGAAGTGTTTCCTGGCCTGCAGGCTGCACTCAAACCTGAAGTGGACCTGATCAGAGGATGTTTAGAAATATGATGGTTCTGTAGAATTATAGCAATTGACTTGACTAGACGACATGTGACTTATTGACTCAGGAAAAAGGTGTATAGAACTACAGGTGTACAATGTTTTTTAATTATGCTCTGCCGCCGCTTGCTATGTTATTTTTTAATTATGCTCTGCCGCCGCTTGCTATGTTATTTTTTAATTATGCTCTGCCGCCGCTTGTGATGTTATTGTTATGTGTGTAATTTCTGCTATAAGCTGAGTGAAAAGGTACAGTATTTTTTGTAAGTATGAACCGCCTTAAAACTACTCATAATTAACCCTAATGAAGATTAAGCCTCTTCCAAACCAACTAACATGCATGATTCATTCTTTGTACTACTGATTTATAATTGATTGGGTGTTGTTTGCTGTGGCACATTCTGTTTATGATAGGTGGTTCCTGGAAATGCTCCAGCTGAGGGAGTTTTCTCAACGGAGTCCCGGGGAGGCAAGAGCAGACAGCCCTGGTCAGGAAGGACCCGTGGGGGGTCGCTGGACGCACACCACAGGCAGTGCGTGTCAATGCCAGGGGATCCACACGGTTCAGTGTGCTCCAGCCCGTGAACCAGGAAGGAGCTAAAGGATTGGGCTGGACAACAAGAGGAGCTCGCATTCGAACTCTCATGCCTTGATAGACCCAAAGTAGTTGAATAAAGTTGCGTGCAATGCCGGGGGTCTGCCCTGAGCAACGCCAAGGGAATGCCCCTGAGGAGACAACTGCCTGATGCGGAGGAGGAACTTGGGAACTTAAGGTTCATAATTCTGCAATATCCTAAGCACTTACTATTATTATTGTTCATAGTTTGCATATATTTCCTTATATTCAACAATTTGCATATTAACAAATTGAGTCAAAATGTGGTGGCCAGACAAGAGGGCATAACTTGGAGGATTTTGAAAAAACTGATTGAATATTGTGTATATATGCATTAAACTACATTGTGTGTTGTGTGATTTTATTTCTTTTGTGATGGACCTCAGCAGAATGAGGTCCAAAGGGGGATTGTTGTGAAATGAAAATATATGTATCTTTGTGTTTTCTTTTATTATGAAGGAGTCTTCACACGGCGTTCAAAATGATCAAATTTCTCTCATAGAATGGTAAGGGTTTCCTGAGAGGAGACAGAATAGTGAGCATGTGCTCATGTGAGGCTTTGGGACTTAAGGAATGCTTGAAAGTGGATCTTTTCTTGTCTCTGAGAGGTTTATGGCAGTGCCTTTTGTCAGTTTTATGACTTCACAGATTTTATGACTGGCAAGGAGACTGGTCTCTTTGTTCTGGGTGTAAGCCACACTTCCCCCATCAGTGAAGAATGTGAAGAAAGGTGTCCAGCTCTGAAAACTGTGTTCACTTGAAGGCGCAGAGAACATGGTTGCATAAAACGTAGTAAAACAATTAATACCTTGATCATAAAGCACTTGTGCATTAATTATATAATAGTTGTGAAGTAGTTTTCAATCAGATTAAAAGTAGAACTGTGTAAAGTCAGCCTGTATAAATAAAGGTTGAATGAATGAATATTATCCTTCACTCTTTTACCCCAAAAAAAGAGTTCAGCCAGCTGAAAAAACAAATGGTATTTCCTCTATCAGTTAAGGGGGAGGGAAAATGCCCCCACCAGAGAGAGACAAAGAGGGTCTCTGTGATTGGTGGAAGGCAGGAAATATCCTGCAGGAGTATATAAACTTGGGTATCCTCCTAGAGGGGGAAGGCAGAAAGGCCCCGGGGTGAAGAGACTTGGATTCAGATTAATCAGGTTGTATGAGGTCTTCCTTGAAACACATAAAATGTCTTTTCTTCCACCCATTCTTCCCCCACTGTCTCCTTGGCTTTCTTTTGAACCAATATAATGACTTTTGAAATAGAACAAATGTATTCTGTGACTTTTAACTTATGATTAATTAAACTGGTCTTTTGGAACTTTAAATTATGAGTGTTTGTCGTATTTTCAGCGTATTTTTCCTTTCTGATCCGAAGTGAACCAAATAACGAATTCTGGGGCGGACAAGTTTCATACGCCAACACAATAAAAGAAATTCACAAAATGACTCTATACTAAAAATAATCCTAAATTATTTGCTGCCAAAAAAGAAAACCTCCAAAAATGTCTGCAATTGTTTCAGACACTGACTCAATAAATACACAACACAGTAAAAATTATACAAACATGTATACAGTAAACCATCCATCCATCATCTTAACTCACTTCTTCTTTATCTGGTCGCGGAAGTCTCTGGTGCCCATGTCCAGCCATCAGTGTGCAAGAGGCGGGGGACACACTGGACAGGACTCAAGTCCATCATAGGGACACATAGAGACAAATGAGACAAACAACCATTCACTCTCACTTCACACCTAGAGACAATTTAGTTACAGATCAGCCTAAACATGCATGTTTTTGGTCTTGGGAGGAAACCGGAGTACCCGGAGAAAACCCACGCATGCACGGAGAGAACATGCAAACTCCACCCAGAAAGGTCCCCAGCCAGGATTTGATCCTGTGACCTTCTTCACTGAGAGGCAGCAGCTCTATCAACTGCACCACCGTGCCGCCCACATGGGAAAATCACAGCATTTTTGGAACTGAAATTATTTGTTATTTCATCCTGCACTCAGTCTGCCCTCAATAAAAAAAAAATGCCACCTGCTCATCCTTTTCCAAATAGTTGACTTTGATAAGAAGAAGTTGTGAATACTTTTAAACTTGGCTCAATCTACTGTTGCATAAAAAGCAAAGTTAATAGTTCAATCTGCCAACATGGATTTTTTTTTTAAATACATAAAAATGTCTTTTATAAAATTCATCATCAAACTCTATTATAAAAGTCCTTTGATGATAGTGGGAGTTATTGTAAAAGAAAACCATTGAGACTTTTAAACAAAAAAGGTGCTTTACACCTACACAACCTTGAGGTGATGCTCTTCTCAGAATATCTGTGCTTCCCACTGACACAACATCACAACTATAAAAGCTTTCGTTATTCACCCACGCTGGCTTCTTTGTTCCTCCGTGTCACTCATTAGTGACCAATGTGCTTCTAATGTTTACTAATGCGTGCTGTTGTTGTTGTCATCAACACTGCGGCTCTGCGGAGAAGACATATGGGATGCTGAAGGTGACTCATGACTGGGATCGAGGGACCCTCGTGCGCAGGTCTTAGCAACTCAGCCATTGGAGGTGCTGAAATGGGCGTTTACTGATGGCAGAATTATTGTGGATGCTGAGCACAAAACAAGCAGTGATGAGTCTAACAAAGTGAGCATTTCAAGTTTTGTACGCCCTCCCTTACTAAATCAGGAACCCCTGGATATACTTTGTAGTTTAATGAAAATTGCAGAAATTCTACAACTGATTAATTTTTGTAGTCAACCTGATTCAAGATGGCTGCCACAGTTTACCTTAAAACGTGTTAAAAAACGATTATAACTTTATTTATTTATGTATACATTTATTCATTTTAAAATACAATACAAAACAATCCCATATATGATACGATTACAAAATATAACATGAAAGGTAGCAGAAGGAAGAAAAAAAATCTTATATCTGCCCCTTTTTTCAAACAATCAGTTCAAACAATAATTATCTACAAGTAACAGAACAAAATGAATAACTCTTTCTAATTTTCTAACTCTAATACAATACACATTAAGCTACTTCATATATTTTTTAACAATTAAGTTTTGATCGTTTTCTTAAATGTACTGTAAACATTGACTTGGCATTTTTAACATAATTCTCCAAACCATTCCATAATCCAATTGAGGACCGTCCCTTTAAACTGGTTCTGTATTTTGGTTTTACAAATATCTCTGTTCCCTTGAGATTATAACAACTTTCTCTTTTAACAAAATGTATTTGGATATTTACAAAGTAAAGGTAATGCGTTATTCTGAGCCCTATACATAACTGATAAAATATTATAATCTACCAAATCATGGAACTTTAATAATTTCCGTTGATAAAATAATGTGCTTGATGGATGATAATGTTTTCTATAGTGATAATTCTTACAGCTCTTTTCTGTAAAACAAAAATAAGCTTGGTAATTGTTTTACACGCTTTCCCCCAAACATAAATACGATATATTAAGTGTAGAACAATGATTGTGTTATACAACAAATAAAGAGCTTTATCATTCAATAAGTCTCTGACTTTGTACAGTACTGCTAGCCTGGCCCTCGCCTTCCTGCACAGCTCCGCTCAATTCTCATTTCCCTTCACTTCACAGTCTGGGACTTCCCCCATCCACAAGGATTTCTCCGGTAGATTTTTGTTCGGACCAATCAGAGAACAGAAGGCGGAGTTTTGAACGACGTCGACTGACGTCGTCATTCAAAATGGCTGCCGCCACGAAGGAATTTTCAATAAAACAAGGTAAAAAACTATTATTTCTCTGCTGAGAAAAAATATATTTCATAGCTGACGTTATATCAGAAGTGTTCCTGAGCAATCAGAGAGCAGAAGGCGGAGTTTTGAACGATGTCGACTGACGTCGTCATTCAAAATGGCTGCCGCCACGAACGAATTTTCATCAAAACAAGGTAAAAAACTATTATTTCTCTGCTGAGAAAAAATATATTTCATAGCTGACGTTATATCAGAAGTGTTCCTGAGCTTAACAGTTCCTAAATCAATTCACGAAATGGTCAAATCTGCTGGATATTAAATAGTTTCGGTTTGATATTTTCCAAACAGCCTCGGGTGCGCTACGAAAATAAATGATAAAAAATCGAATTTTATCTCAAATGTTTCATCTAGGCCAACAGTCAGTAAATTAAAGACATATAATTACACACTGGTGGCAGAAAAAATATCCACCGAGTGGTTTCTGAGCAATTTATCTGATAGCCTGGACCTCGCCAGGCTAAACTAACAAAACTCTGCCTCCTGTTCTCTGATTGGTCCATTCAAAAATCTCCAGGAGAAATCGTTGTCTATGGCAGAGATGCCAGACCCTAGTCCAAAGCGAAGTGAAGGACAAGGGTCTGGTTTAAACCAGGCTACAGTACTGCAATAGATTTAGCTATTTTTATTCTTACAGAATTTATGTGTTGTCATGTCAGTTTGTCATCAATGATAACACCCAAAAACTTCACCTCCCTCACTCTACAAATCTCAACACCCTCAATTTTGAATGGAACATCAACAGTTTTCTTTTTATTACTGAATATAATGTAATTGTTTTTTTCTAGATTTAATGATAATTTATTGAGTTTAAACCAAGTTTGCATTTTGACAAAAAAAACTTCTTACATTTTGTCCCAGATCTGAATCTGCGCAACTCAACTTCCTTTCAGTTCAATGCCTACGTTCAAATAAAGTGTTCTTTTAAAAGTGGTCTTTTAAACTGGTAGCTGGCCTGCTCACCAGTAGTTTTGAGATAAATGTGTTGTTTACATAACCAATACTGCAATCTTCTGGAAGATCAGAAAACAATAGCAGTCTTTTGCCATGGATCAGAAAAAAGAAAAATGGAGCACCTCAAAATAGATCATATCCACCTGTGAAAACTTTTGCCTTATCTGAACTACTTTTAAGATTCCCATATGTTAAGACTTGACGTTAAAACTATGCACAGTTGATTTTTTTCTTTTGTTTGTTTACTTGTCTTATGCTCCCAATGCCAAATTTCTTCACAACTTTGCTGTGAGGGCAGCATTCAGCGACTTTGTTCAAGTGAAGGTGAATAAACGTCTCCTTCGCTGACTTTAATTACTCAGGACGAGGCAGATAGAGCCCAATTAATGGCTTCACTGCTCCGTGCAGTATGAAGCTAGTTCATGGGCTGATGTAGAAAGTAAACAGTGCGGCTTCCCGGGTCGCAGCCAGTAATTACAGATCTCTGTGCCGACAGTATTGACAGCTTAAGGCAAAGGCCATGAAGCTTCATTAAGGCCTAAACAGGCACCTGCCAAGTCAAAATACAAAGTAAAGATCTAAATTGGTGAACTTTAATGAAAATTATTTCAGCTTTGATAAATTCCTGCAGGTGGGGTCAAAAACAAAACATTTAATTTATAAAATTCCGCAGCACAAGACACAGAAAGACAACTTTGTTTTAAAAGAAAGAAAGGAATATTTAGTTTTAAATTTGAACTTTAATATTCTGTCACACAATGCAAGAAGAATGTCAGAAAAACATTTTGTATTCAGGTTTCCAGGGACTGCTTGTTGGTTGCCATCTTCAGAAGTGCAAACAACACATTTTTACATCAGAGGATGAAGCTTTAAAGCTCACAGATGGTGTCCATGGGAGAGGAGAGACAAAGAAAGGTGAAAACTGATCATGTTTTTCCAAAATAAAGTTCTGATGAGGTAAAGAACGCTGATTTTTATTCTGCTTTTTGGAAAAGATCTTAAATATCTTATTGGGTTAAACTACATTTATGAAAATGTTAAAATAATAAATGTGCTGAAAGGACCAAAAATAAAAACATTTAGAAACACATAAAACACGTGTGAAGCACATTTATAGCAGAAGTTATTATACGTTTTTAAATATGACCTGCTAGAATTGTTCCAGATAAATCTAACCAGGTTAATCCAGGTCCTCTGGACGGAGTCTTCTTTGTTGAAATGATTTATCCAAAGTCTAAAAAAGCTAAGTCTGGTCCTCTGGACATTAAAAAAAAAAAAAAAAAAAAAAAAAAAAAAATGTAGAAACGTTTCGTCTTTCGTCCGAAAGACTTCCTCATTCTGAGATGCTGTATTCAGCTCAGTCTTATAAATAGCACCCTCTCACAGTGGATCAATCAGTTGGCTGATGGCAGCCGAAACCAGCTGCTCACATGATCAAGGAGGACCATCAGTCTAACGATGGATCGCTAGCACCTGATGGTTGTTTGCTATTCACAGAGGGCTGAGTGATTTATCCAAAGGACTTCTTCAGTCTGAGACGCTGCAAGCGTTCCAGATAAAGGTTTTCAGTAGATCGCCTGGGCAGTTCTTAACTACAGGGGCAGGTTTTCTCCCATAAAAAATTGGATGATTTTGATTTGCTTGGAATTTTATAGACAATTTTAAGTTATTCAGCTGCGGTTGCTGAAACAACACACATGCTGCAGTTTATCCACAGAGGAGCCTTTTTTTTCTTCCTGAAATGCATCCATTTAAAAGGTTCAATCTTTGTGCGTTCCCTGTTGTTGGTTTTCAGCCTGCTACAGAAAACAGAAGAAAAAAGAATCAGCGTGAAAGCAAATGATGTATGAATTCAATTCAATTCAAAAATCCGTTATTAATCCCGAAGGGAAATTATTTGTTGCTGCATCTCGTTATTCTTGTTTCATTAAGAGATGTTATAGATACTGATGGCTGAAAGATCTCTTGTGAAAAATAAAATAAAAATCCGTAAAAATCCTTCCAGCTGCGCAGCATCAGAGGAAACGATCATCCAAAAAAAACGTGATTTACATCCAAAAAAAAAGAAGTAAAGTTTCCAAAAGCAAAATCTCTGAATGAAAGTAACAGAGCTGCTCCAACATGCAGCCATCTTGAGCGGCGCAATTCTAGAACTATTATTACTATTTACCTGCAAGTTTTCTGTTAGTCCACGTTTGACCTCCACACAGAACTGAATGGAATCTTATTTCCCATAATGCTTCACTCTGTGTAGGGATCAGAGCAAATCGATACACCAGAGCTGCATTATTTCCCACTTACCAAGTAAACACAGAAAAAAAATGGCAAAGTTCAGCTGGAAACGCACCGTTTTTGCCTCTTTTTATTATATTTTGTTAAATTATTAAACGTGTTTATCTATTTGGGTTTATCTCTTAAGACATAGAAAGTATACACTGTATTGTAAACAAAACATCGTTCTGGTCCAAGTTAACTTTTGCTTTCGTGTTGAGGGAAAGCAGCTGTAAGGATGTGCTTCAGAGTGATCAGTCTAAAAAGTAAAAACTTTAATGTGTTTTAAAAATAAGGTGAAAGTATTTAATCTTATTGATACATAAGGCATGATTAGATTTTAGGCCATAAACTCACCATTGACACTTTCTCCCACAAATGTCAGCGTCTGTAGGATATTGAGAGGTTGATACCGGTTAACTGTGAGGGAATTTTTGCTCAAAGGTTTTGGATGTTTTTATTACTATGGCTGAGAGCGTTCTTCCCCTCTGTGCAGAGAACAAGCCCAAAACAAGCCAATACATCTCCCAAGACACGATCTTATCTGTGCCCATGAACCATATGTTTGTGTAAACAGAGTGCTATGTAAGAAGACTGCAGCTGGCTTCAAGGACTCCCCCAGAATATGTAGAACTGAGCTAAGACGGATATAAAAGCAAGCAGATAACATGGCTCGAGGCTTTTTTCTGACTGGTTTTCATGCATACATCTATGTTGTACAGTAAGTGTATATTTATGTATCTCCTAAAATCTGACCTTGCAAGTATAAATGTGCTTTCTCTGGGACCAACTTCAAAGGTCTCTGCTCCCTTAATATTTTTGTAGTTTGAACATAATTTATCCAGAGCCAAGCTGTTGGACCTCCGACTGATCTTGTTACATGATCGCAGACAAGCAGCTCAGTGGATTTCTCAGGGAGGGTAAACAAAAGGTTTTTAAAAAGTTTGCTGAGCTGCTAGCTGATTAAAAAAATAACATCAATCCTTGGGAAAAGCTTCAAGTTTTTATGTTTCGAGTGTTTTTCAGCTGAACTGTTTATGAGAAGAATCCTTCTCGATAGAAACGTTCATTTGAACCGGATTTCATTCATCAAAGTGAATTACAGGGCATTGGGTGAGTTTATATTTGGTTAATGTTTGTTCTGATTGTTTCTGGATCCACTGTGGTCACCAATGTGTTACTCACATGATGACAGCCTGAGCAGCATTATAATGACCTAATTCAACACACCGTCATTGAGAGATAGTGACACAGAATTCGGTAATTAAGCTTAAACGACTCATCTCAAATGGCTCTGAACCATGTAATAATATTAATAATAATATAAGTCTGACTGCTATTTTTAACTGTTACACAGACACATCAGCAGACATTAAGCTGACAGCCCAGTGTGGCGTGGCTGCATGTTCACCTGCATACAGAACAGGTAATGATATCCTGTCAAGTTCTGAAATACTGATAAGCTGCTGCAAATTCACTCAACCAGTTAAACCCCCCAAAATATTATATAAACCCCAAAACATATCACAAATATAATCTAAGCAGCCCCAGACAAACCAGTTTTATTATTCATCCAGAGCTTTGTTAGCTTTCTGCGTCTTTGTTGAGACAAACGTGACTGTTTTGTCCACAGACGGTGTGACCAATCTGACTGTTATGGTGTTTTTGTGCAGATTCGTCATTCACTAAAAACCTGAAGACAAAGTTTTACAAAACCACTTTAAGAATACCCAAGTTTTTTTCAATGGTTGGTGTATCGTTACGCCCCCTAAATGAAATATGGAAGAGTTAGAAAAAAATTTGTTCAACGATGGCATTGTCATGGAAATGAAAACAAAAGGGGCAACTTGTAGATTTGTGTTAAAGAACATTACAACAGTTTTTGAAAAACTGGTTTTTCACTCAACTCTGATGTGAATTTTACCCATATTGAAAAAAAACAAAAACAATGATGTATTCATAAATTGTTTTTCATTAAGGTCATTTCAACTTGCAAAACAGATGAAAAAGAATATCAGCTAAATCTCAAGTAAAAACAAAGCAAAAACAAATTGTGAATGGCTGAACACAATGAAAAGCCCAATGGAGAGGAGCTTTGTAAAAAATAAAAATAAAAAAAAAGGTTCATTTTTTTGGTGCTTTCAACCTGAAGTGCCTGACATCATTGTTCATGTTAAAAAAAAGGTTAAATAATTGAAGAGTGCGGGCCTCGCTCTTCAATTATTTAACTTTTTTTCCCCATTATCACTATAATATTTAAGTTGTAAATTAAGTTTAACCTCACTGTCAAGAATAAAGTTGCAAATTATTACAAAAAAGACAAGTTCCAAAAAAAAAATGGTACCTTTTATGGTCACAAAACAACTTTTGCACATCCTGATTCATGTTCAATAATCCATGTAGAAAAATCTAAAAAAGTTAAGTCAGGTCCTCTGGACGGTTTCTTGTCGAAACGTTTCATCTTGTTTCCAAATCACTTCTTCAGTCCAAGGAGCCACAACAAACTCAGTCTTATAAATATCGGTTTAAGTTTTATACATTTTATATTTCAACAAGAAGAAACCGTCCAGAGGACCTGACTTAACTTTCTTAAACTTTTGCACAGTTTTACTTCTTTACACATGAACATCTTCTGATACAAATTTAAACACAAATCTCAAGCACTATTTATTGACTCAAACACAATTCAAACACCAAATCAGGTGTGAAATTCAAAGGTTCCGAAAAGAACAGTTTGTGGTTTTCACTGAGTTGAACTTAAAAGGTGATACTGATATTTAAATGAGTCTGAATGTCTTTATAGACCTGACTCTGTGGGCTGAATCAAATAGCAAAACGTCTTCTGTTACAAATAAAGTCCAGTTGTTTTTGTCTTGAACTTTTTTGAATTTACCATGTCCTGGATGACTGAGAATCCTCACCAGTGTAATCAATACGACCTTTTGTTTTTTTTTGCCTCATGGAGGTTGCGATTAGACTAATGAAGTGAGGGGGACGATCATTGAATTCAGTAAGTCTTCTTCCAGGACCGGAGGTACAGGCGAAGGGGGAGCAGTGGGTTTCTGTTCTGCAGGCTCTTATGGAAAACATCAAAATCAGCTTTCCTGACTCTCTGTAGATAATCTTCTATAACCACCTGCAGCAGACAACAAAACAGACGGAGAGCTTGGTTTAGTTTGCATCGAGAGACTGAGTGGATTTCTTTTTGGACCGTTTCATTTATTTATTTTTGAAAATTCAATCTATTAGATCTATTACTTCCTTAGTCTAAACGCAAAACTCTACAATAATAATGCAGAAAAACATTAAAAATGTTTTACAAACATGAAATTACAGTATATGTATTTTTACACAAGTATTCTTTGCCTTTGTTTACACCAAACTCCCATGAGTGGTCCCTGTCTTTTATGCGCTAAAGGGAGCAAGTTTCTTTCGGTGGACTTTAAAACTAAGACAAAAAAAGAAGGGAAAACTGTACCAAATTTGAGGAGAAACAGAAATACTAATTGAGCAAAGGTTGCAATGCAACAATAAAAAAAAAAATCAAGTATCGGAATGATACATTGTGCGGGTACTTGTAAAAATTGTTTGCTGTCTGTCAAATACCACAAGAAGAAGAAAAATGCTCGTGGAGGACTTTTAAAGTGAATGATGGAGACAAAATTTAGACAAACTGCAAATTACACTCAGACAAGGGATGAAATAAAGCACTTTCAACTGGAGTTTTGATTTTAGTTTTGAATTTTGTTGGAGTCAGTCTCCCCACCATCACAGACATTTACACCTCCAGATGCAGGAAGAGGACCACCTGCATCATGAAGGACCCCACTCACCCAGCACACACACTTTTTGCCCTGCTCCCCTCAGGAAGGAGGTTAAAGGTTTTGTGACATGATGTTGGAACTATGCATAAAGTGGCACAACATATATACTGTATGTTGTATCATTCAACTATGTTCGTTTTTACAAGCAAAATGATAAATCAATGAAAATTTGTTTCAAAGTGATTTTAAACTTGGCGCCGTGTTTCGTCACGGGACATCCGGGTACTTCCGCATGTGACAATATGTGACGTAGGGACAAGAAGTGCAGTCTGCGGATGCTATGAGAACACAGTTTTATTGTCTTCAAGATCACCTATTTTTTTTGTATAACTTGAAAAATGTTGGTACGTTGTGTCGCATTTGGGTGTTCTAATATTGCCAGTGAACAAGTGAGCCTTTTCACTTTCCCAAAAGATGAAAAACTTCGTCAAGAAATCTCGGAGTCCACCTCGCTCCCTGAATGTTAAGGCTCTAATAAATACGGCTGCAGACCTATATTAGAACCAGCTGTTTCTTGTTCATCACTCAAACTAACTTCGGCTTCCCAAACTGAAGACAAATTGCTCAAATCTTCACTTAAATTGCTTAATTCCTCGGTTTATATATTCACTGCTATTTGTTATTTACAATGTGCGTTCTTGCCATTATGTCATAAAAATGCATCGGCGTTTGACCCCTCCTTTCTCCACCCGAAAACTGCGACGCACTGCAGAGTTGTTACGGCTTGCTATCTAACTCCTCTCCTGAACTTTTTACTGTTGTTCGTGTTCTGCTTTTTTTTCATCGACGATGCATCCTCGCTTCTGGTCTATGATCGCTCAACTCTTCTAAGTCTCCAAGACTCGCTGATCAACACACCGGCTACTGGCAAATATGGACATTTTAAGCCTCCTCCACCTCCACCTTTTTTGGCGTCTGTTCCAGCCTACCTACAACGCAACGCGACCACGTTGCCAAGCAACAAGCGACGCAGAAGACGCGGAATGAGGGCAAGCGTGCTGGTGAGATTTACAAGCCCAAAACCAGAAAAGTTGGCACGTTGTGGAAATCGCAAATAAAAACAGAATACAATGACTTGCAAATCTTTTTCAACCTATATTCAATTGAACACACTGCAAAGACCACATACTTAACGTTCGAACTGGTAAACTTTGTTATTTTTTGCAATTATTAGCTCATTTGGAATTTGATGCCTGCAACATGTTTCAAAAAAGCTGGCACAAGTGACAAAGAAGACAGAGAAATTTGAGGAATGCTCATCAAACACTTATTTGGAATATCCCACAGGTGAACATGCAAATTGGGAACAGGTGGGTGCCATGATTGGGTATAAAAGCAGCTTCCTTGACATGCTCAGTCATCCACATAGAAGGATGGGGCGAGGGTCACCACTCTGTGAACAAATGCGTGGGCAAATTGTCGAACAGTTCAAGAACAACTTTTCTCAACGAGCTATTGCAAGGAATTTAGGAATTTCACCATCTACGGTCCGTAATATCATCAAAAGGTTCAGAGAATCTGGAGAAATCACTACACGTAAGGGGCAAGGCCGAAAACCAACATTGAATGCCCGTGACCTTCGATCCCTCAGGCGGTACTGCATCAAAAACCGACATCAGTGTGTAAAAGATATCACCACATGGGCTCAGGAATACTTCAGAAAACCACTGTCAGTAACTACAGTTCGTCGCTACATCTGTAAGTGCAAGTTAAAGCTCTACTATGCAAAGCAAAAGCCATTCATCAACAAGATCCAGAAACGCCGCCGGCTTTGCTGGGCCCGAGCTCATCTGAGATGGACTGATGCAAAGTGGAAAAGTGTTCTGTGGTCTGATGAGTCCACATTTCAAATTGTCTTTGGAAACTGTGGACGTCGTGTCTTACGGACCAAAGAGGAAAAGAACCATCAGGACTGTTATAGGCGCAAAGTTCAAAAGCCAGCATCTGTGATGGTATGGGGGTGCATTAGTGCCCAAGGCATGGGTAACTTACACATCTGTGAAGGCACCATTAATGCTGAAAGGTACATACAGGTTTTGGAGCAACATATGCTGCCATCCAAGCGACGTCTTTTTCATGGACGCCCCAGCTTATTTCAGCAAGACAATGCCAAGCCACATTCTGCACGTGTTACAACAGCGTGGCTTCGTAGCAAAAGAGTGCGGGTCCTCCCCTGGCCTGCCTGCAGTCCAGACCTGTCCCCCATTGAAAATGTGTGGCGCATTATGAAACGTAAAATACGACAACGGAGACCCCGGACTGTTGAACAACTTAAGCTGTACATCAAGCAAGAATGGGGAAGAATTCCACCTGAAAAGCTTCAAAAATTGGTCTCCTCAGTTCCCAAACGTTTACTGAGTGTTGTTAAAAGGAAAGGCGATGTAACACAGTGGTAAATATGTCCCTGTGCCAACTTTTTTGCAATGTGTTGCTGCCATTGAATTCTAAGTTAATGGTTATTTGCAAAACAAAATAAAGTTTCTCCGTTCGAACATTAAATATATTGTCTTTGCATTCTATTCAGTTGAATATGGGTTGAAAAAGATTTGCAAGTCATTGTATTCTGTTTTTATTTGCGATTTGCACAACGTGCCAACTTTTCTGGTTTTGGGCTTGTAAAAAGTATCTCTCAACACGGCGACAGCTGATTTACCTCCTGAATTCAGCGTCTTTGATGTCCGTCGTTCCTTCGCTCGTCGCCACAGATGCCTTGTTGCTGTCAATCATGACGTCAGCGATCAGTATCCATCTTGTCCTCCGGTGAAGACACTGAAGCGAGGTTGCGTTAAACAGAACCTCCGCCCGCTCGCTCGAGCTGAGAGTGACGTAACTGGCTGTGTTCCAGTGCGTGCAGCACTGTTTAATGCCAGATCGATCACTAATAAAACTTTTATATTAAGTGATTTGATCTCAACTCATCGTCTGGATCTGTTTCTGATTACTGAAACCTGGCAGAAAACAGGAGACAACAGCTGCTTCTCTGAACTCCTCCCACATGGCTTCTCTTATCTGAGCGCACCGCGTGGGGCTGGAAGAGGGGGGGGCCTGGCTGCAGTGTTCAATGAGGCGTTCAAGTGCCGCTTGTTGCCTCAGAAAAACTATAACAGCTTTGAAATAATGGTTTTTGTGCTGGAATCTGCTAAACCTCTGCTGTGTGGCCTCTTTTATCGGCCTCCACAATACAATAAAGACTTTCTCAGTGAGTTTTCAGAACTACTGGCTGAACTGTTCCCAAAATTTGACTCGTTGCTCTTTTGTAGAGATTTCAACGTACACACCTGCTGCCCAAGTAATCAACTTGGATCTGAGTTTCAGGACCTTCTGGACTCTTTTAACCTGTCGCAGTCTGTCTCGGGAGCCACGCACAGCCAGGGTCATACACTGGACTTAATTATCTCCCACGGCCTTCACATATCTGCTGTGGAGATCCTGGACACCTGTATTTCGGACCACTTTCCCATATTATTGGAATTTTCCACCCCTCTTGCATCGAAAGCTGTTCTCCCAGCACATCTCTGCCGCTCCATCACCCCATCCTCCCAAAGTCAGTTCACTGATGCCTTTAAGAGCATTGACTTATGCTCTGCTGTCAGACTGGACCCATCTCTGCATCCTGAGGACTTCATCACCTCCTTCCATCACACCTGCACAACAATCTTGGACTCCATCGCTCCTCTCAAACAGGCATCTTCAAAAAACAGACCATCACCATGGCTCAACGAAACGACGCGGGCTCTCCGACAACGCTGCAGGAAAGCAGAGCGTAAATGGAAGCGGGACCGGCGTCATGTATCTCAGGGAATACTGAGAGACTGTCTCTGTGATTATCAACATGCTGTCAAGCAGGCCAAATCACAGTACCTCTCCAATTTAATCTCCACCAGCTGCAACCGGCCGAGGACGCTATTCAACACACTCCAGTCTGTTATCAATCCATCTGTCAATGTTCTGAAAACTGCCACTCAGTCTACCTGTGACGACTTTCAGAGCTATTTTGTCAACAAAATAGACTATCAGGCAGAACATTGTCAGCCCATCAAACACTGTCCAATCATGTGCGTCTGCAATAACCACAGCTGTTTTTGACCAGTTTGACCTGGTCTCACTGCCTAACCTCACCAAGGTGGTTCAGCAGATGAAACCAACAAACTGTTCTCTGGACATCATTCCCTCTAAAATGTTCAAACAGTCCTTTGATGTAATTGGTCCTTGTGTTTTGTCATTTATTAACAGCTGTCTAACTTCAGGTTATGTGCCATCTGCTTTCAAACACGCTGTGGTCAGGCCTCTTCTCAAAAAACCAGGCCTAGATCCTACAGCTCTCTCTAATTTCAGACCAGTTTCCCATCTGTCATTTCTATCAAAGGTCCTGGAAAAGATTGTTTTTATTCAACTTCAATCTTTTCTTGAGCACAACAACCTGTTTGAAAAATTTCAGTCAGGTTTTCGAGCTCGTCACAGTACTGAATCTGCACTGCTCAAAGTGCAGAATGACATTCTTCTGTCCCTGGATGCAAAAAACCCAGTTCTGCTGGTGATGTTAGACCTCTCAGCAGCTTTTGACACCGTCGACCATCAGGTACTAATCAACCGCTTGTCTCAGCTGGTTGGCCTCCAGGGAGCTGTGCTTGAGTGGTTCAAATCTTACCTGACTGGGAGAACCTTTTCTGTCATGATAGGCGATCTGTCCTCCTCTTCATCAACCCCTCTGACCTCTGGCGTACCACAGGGATCCATTCTGGGGCCAGTCCTCTTTTCTCTTTACATGCTGCCATTAGGATCAATCATTGCACGTCATAATCTGTCTTTTCACATGTATGCAGACGATTTACAAATCTATCTGCCAGTCACTCCCAACCCCTCACTCAGTTCAAACACTCTTGTCAACTGCTTAAATGACATTAAGTACTGGCTGTCTCAAAACTTCCTCCACCTAAACACAGATAAAACTGAATGCATTTTATTTGGTGCACCCGATGACACCAGCAACATCCTTCCCAGTCCCAGTGTTGGTTTTCCCCTCCCCCACTTCAACCCGGTGGTCAGAAATCTTGGAGTGCAGCTTGACTCCAACTTAAAGCTTGATAAACAGATCAGTTCTGTTGTCAAGACCAGCTTTTTCCAGCTCCGTCTGCTCTCTAAAGTCAAGTCATTTCTCAGCCGTGGTGATCTGGAGAAGGCCATCCATGCCTTTGTGACCTCCAGACTTGATTATTGTAATGCTTTGTATGTTGGTATTAATCAATCCTCCATCTCCCGTTTACAGCTTGTACAGAACTCTGCCGCGCGCTTTTTGACCAACACACGAAAATATGAACACATCACTCCTGTCCTGTCCTCTCTACACTGGCTCCCGGTTCAGTTCAGGATACAGTTCAAGCTGCTGCTGTTTGTCTTCAAAGCTCTGAATGGACTTGCACCTCTCTACATCTCAGAACTTTTGAAAGCCCATCAGCCCGGCAGAGCTTTACGATCTGCCAGTCAACACCTGCTGGAGGTGCCTCGCTCAAGGTACATTTTTCATTAATGAAAAGTGCGTTATAAATTGAATTCATTATTATTATTATTATTATTATTATTATTATAAACAATGGGGAGACCGGTCATTTTCTGTTGCCGGCCCAAAAGCCTGGAACAGCCTCCCCCTTGAGCTGCGTGCCACCTCTGATCTGACTCTGTTCAAAACCAGACTGAAGACCCACTTGTTCAAAAAAGCTTTCAGTGTGTAACTTTTATTACTTTTGGTATTTTAGTATGTAGCATTTTTTATTTCCATTGCCTTCTTTTATTACTGTTGTTTTTTATTCTATTTTCACTGATTTATTGTTCCAGTTTATTCATCTTTTTATCCTGTTAAGCACCTTGGTCAATGCAAGGCATTGTAGGAAGGTGCTATACAAATAAAGTTTATTATTATTATTATTATTATATAATTTTTTTTATTATTTTTTTTATTCAGAGTGCAAAAAAAAAAAAATTCCAGCATCTCATTTATGGTAGGTTTTTCAAATGGTGGTCACACGAGATACTGACAAGTTTCCTGATCCTGGAACCCCCTCCAATACAATAAATGTAAACTGCACATTTTAGAGTGGCCTTTTATTGTGGTCATCCTAAGGCTCACCTGTGCAATACTGTAATCATGCTGTCTAATCATCATCACCTAGGAGATGGATAGATTATCTTGGCAGAGGAGAAATGCTCACTATCACAGAATGACACACATTTGTGAACAACACTGGAAAGAAAAATGCTTATTGTGTACATAGAACGAGTTTTAGATATTTGAGTTCAGCTCATGAAAAACGGGAGCAAAAACAAGTGTTGCATTTATATTTTTGTTCAGTGTATAAAACAATGTTTTTAACCACTATTCAAGCATTACGGTATATTAAAATAAACCATGACTGAACTGTAGACAACTGTAAGATGACTTGCTGCATCTGTCCAACCCACTCTCTGTTTTCATTTCATTTTGTCGTTTTACGGTGAGCAAGCCGAAAAGCAACATAATGCTGACCGTCTTTATGCCTCCTGCGAAGCTCTCTGATTGGCTGTTTCTCCATCCACATATCTCAGTTGGGAAAAAAATGCTGGTAAATCAGAGGCTGCAAATGTGTTTTTCAAAACTGGATGTCTGGAGGCATTTCCATTTGGGCACAAAGATCAAAATTCCACCTACAATGAATAGGGAAAGTTAACACTTGTTGCCAAATAATCCTCCCTACAGCAGATGCTGGTACAGTATTTTATTTTGTACAATTAGAACATTTGGTGAGAAGACAGGCAATAAATAATGAAAATTATCATGGAGAACTTCACACAGCTAATTTTTCTCTAAGCTTTGATATGTATCTGTCACTGTGATGGTTTTCCCATTCAGGCAGGTGTAAATAAGCCTTTAGTGTTCAGATGAAAAAGGCACAGAGGCTGGCATGACTCATGTCCTTCAAGCTCCATTGGGACAGCTTTGTCATTTATCCAAGCCTACGATTTATCTGAATTAAATTTTCAGCATTCTGATCAGAACCTGTGCCTGTTTTCCCATGTGGACAAACATCACACATGCACAAATGCTTCTTTTTGCTGCACTGTAAAAGGTCCACTGCAGCATGGAAATCATTTTAATACTACATTCATGGGGGAGAGTCTTTTATTGCTGACTGCAGGAGAGCTATATTGTGCCTTTTAGGTCTCTGTTGTAGCTACAGCAGGTCAGTGTACTGTACCATCATGAATTTAATTTTTTTAAATGTGTTCATCTAGCAGCAGAAACCAACCTCTGTACAGTATTTGTGCAGAAACCTATACTGCCCATTCTGTTTAAATAAACCTATTTAAGATTAAAGAACACTCTTTTGTTTCAGGTTTCTGGTGTTCACGGTTGCTAATAAGTCCACATTTACAAAGTCAAATTACATCTGATAGAAAACAGGAAAAAGGCTCCGTTATTAAAAGGAAAAAACACAAAAAAAGCCAACTGGAATTTGACAATATGCATGTTGACAAGCCTCCAAGTCGAGTCGTTTTTAGGACTGATGAAACCAAACAAGAGCTTCGGTCACGCCAGTCCTAGTTCGTTGATTTTTATTTAATTATTGTGTAAGGGTACCAACAAGTTTATTTCAAATTCAATTAAATTCACAAGTACTTTATTAATCCCAAAGGGAAATTAAATGTTGTTGTAACTCATCATCCTGGATTCATTAAAGAGTTGTTACAGATGCTGATGACTGTGGGCAGGAAGGATCTCATGCAGCGGTCTGTCTTAAGCAGATCTGAAGAAACTGGTTGCAGATGCCCATCTGTCCACTTGGACCTGCCGGGTCTCTTGGGCCTGTGCCTGAAGGACTGCCTGAATGCAAGGCAGAACTCCTCTCCGAGCGATGGCCACACCTTCCAGCAGCCTGCAGAGCTCCTCGTCGCCATGGACAGCCAGCTGCAGGTGCTGGGGGATGTACTTAATCTTCCCGCTGTCATGAGCTGCGTTACAAAGTATCGAGGGACTACAGGTAGTCCCCGACTTACGAGCGCTCTGACCTACGAGGTTCCGGACTTACGAGCTGGCGAATTTTTGGAAAAAACGCAAAAAATACCGAGTTTTTCTGTGTTTTTTCACCACAGTTCGTTAGCTAAACATGTGGACACACGTTTCCGATCATTTTTATGCACTCGTAAGCAGTTTTTCGATGAAAAACGAGTGTTTGTAGTCGCGCTAGCAAAACCGTTCCAACTTACGAGCGAAATTCCGGACTTACGAGACACGTGGCGGCCGTTCCGAATTACGAGATTTCCATGTTACGAGCAACTCGGTGTAACGGAACTCGCTCATAAGTCGGGGACTACCTGTTGTCACGATACGGTTCCGGTGGAGGACGCAGACCCAGAATGCAGGCGAACAGGACTCAGAGACACAGAGTGTAAAAATAAATAATCACTTTAATGAACAAAACAAAAAGACTGACGTGGCAGTCACTTACAAGACGAGGAAATGATAAATGGCTCCACCAGACATCAGGGAGGAATGGATTGGATTTGATTTATGACCCGGCAAGGAACAGATGAATGAGAGGGCTTTTATATACTGAGGGATAGTGAGTAAAACTCAGAGCACCTGGGCAGGCGGCAGGTGAAAGTGATTAGCTATGGACAACAGGTGAAAATGATTAGCGATGAGGCAGGAACTGAGGAGTGAGCAAAAACAGAAAAAACATGACAGGCGCAGAGCCTGACAGGCGCAGATCATGACAGAACCCCCCCCTCAAGGGTGGCACCCGACACCCCCAAGAAGGACCCCCCAAAAGAACAAGGGCGGGTGGAGGGAGGCAACCGGCAGGACGGCGGGCCAACACCGGCCAGATCCGGGGGACGCCCAGGAGGACGCCCATCACCACCAGCCAGATCCGGGGGACGCCCAGGAGGACGCCCATCACCACCAGCCAGATCCGGGGGACGCCCAGGAGGACGCCCATCACCACCAGCCAGATCCGGGGGTTGACCTGGAGGCCGCCCATCGCCATCAGCTGGTTCAGGAGGTCGTCCATCGAGCGGCGATGCGTTAGGCGGGTGACCGGAGTAACGCCCAGCAACGGCCGGAACACCTTCGTCGGCCGGAACACCTTCGTCGGCCGGAACACCTTCGTCGGCCGGAACACCTTCGTCGGCCGGAACACCTTCGTCGGCCGGAACACCTTCGTCGGCCGGAACACCTTCGTCGGCCGGAACACCATCGTCGGCCGGAACACCATCGTCGGCCGGAACACCATCGTCGGCCGGAACACCATCGTCGGCCGGAACACCATCGTCGTCGGCCGGAACACCTGTCGTCGGCCGGAACACAGTCGTCGGCCGGAACACCAGTCGTCGGCCGGAACACAGTCGTCGGCCGGAACACAGTCATCGTCATCGCCAGGACCCCCGTCGTTGGGTGCCGAGATGTTGTCGGGCGTCGAGGCAAGCGATAAGACGTCTGTGGCGCTGGGACCCTCTGTCGAGGACGAGGCGTCTGCGGCGCTGGGACCCCCGTCGTCAGGACCCTCTGAGACGTCGTTGAGGACCACGTCGTCGGGGACCACGTCGTCAGGACCCTCTGAGACGTCGTCGGGGTCCTCGTCGTCGAGACCCTCGGAGATGTCGTCTGCTTCGTCGAGACCCTCGTCGTGAGGACCCTCTGAGACGTCGTGAGGATCCTCCGAGACGTCGTCGGGCAGTGAGACGTTGTCGGGCTCCTCTGTGACGTCATCCGGACCCACGTTGTTGGGCTCCTCTGTGACGTCATCCGGACCCTCGTCGTCGGGCTCCTCTGTGACGTCATCCGGACCCTCGTCTTTGTGAGGACCCTCGTCGAGCGGCGAGACGTCTTCAGGACCCTCGTCGTCGGGACCCTCTGAGACGTCGTGAGGACCCTCTGCTGAGACGTCGTGAGGACCCTCGGCGTCTGGACCCTCGGCGTCTGGACCCTCGGCGTCTGGACCCTCGGCGTCTGGACCCTCGGCGTCTGGACCCTCGGCGTCTGGACCCTCGGCGTCTGGACCCTTTGAGAAGACGAGGTCTGCAGCAGCCGAAGCGTCGAGGTCTGCAGCAGCCGAAGCGTCGAGGTCTGCAGCAGCCGAAGCGTCGAGGTCTGCAGCAGCCGAAGCGTCGAGGTCTGCAGCAGCCGAAGCGTCGAGGTCTGCAGCAGCCGAAGCGTCGAGGTCTGCAGCAGCCGAAGCGTCGAGGTCTGCAGCAGCCGAAGCGTCGAGGTCTGCAGCAGCCGAAGCGTCGAGGTCTGCAGCAGCCAGTTCAGAGTCCTTTGCGGCTGGTCCCTGATCTCCAGCGGCAGAGAGGACCTCAGCACCCAGGATCACATCTGGACCAGTGTCTGGTGGATCAGGAACTGGTGCATGACCCGCTGAAACCAGTCTTGGTACTGGGACCAGTCTTGGTGCTGAAACAGCAGGAGCCAGTCTGGGTGCTGGCACCAGAAGGGCCAGTCTTGGTGCTGCTGGACCTGAGCTGGGAGGTACAACCTCTGGAGAGCTGAGAGGTGCATCAGGCTGAGAAGCTGCTACTGGGCTCAGATGTTCAGCTGTGGGTGGATGGGTGGGAGCTGCTGTGGGACTTTCAGCTGCTGTGGGTGAGCTCAGAAGAGGACTTGATGAAGATGAGGAGTTGTGATCAGCAGGAGGTGAGTTGGGAGGTGGTGAAGATGAGGAGTTGTGATCAGCAGGAGGTGAGTTGGGAGGTGGACCTGGCTGAACGCGAGCGAGCAGCAGTGAGCGTAACACACAGCTCTCCTTCCATGCTTGCTCGAACAGTTGCCACGCCCCCAGCGAGTCGTCTCTGTTATCAGCTCCAGTATACGAGGAAATGATTCCTTCGGCAGCGATTAATCTCTCCCACAAAACACTGGAGCTGCAGTCCTCCTCCTTCTTCATAACAGAAGCGCTAGGGCGCGCAGCCTCCTCCGTCAGCTCCAGTCCCCCCTCGGTCCTGTCAGAACTGCTGTCAGCACACGGGCTGACACATGCCCCCCCCTTTGAAAATTTCCCCGGCT
>JBBPBX010047345.1:13184-26195 GCA_038048925.1 Garcialebias charrua | reverse complement strand
TAATTTCAACTGATAACGTAATGTATTTTGATGGGTGACTGTAGTGTTTTCTAGTTATATATACTGTATACAGTAGTTATATATATAGTTACATATATGCTTATCTGAATATATATATATACATATATATATATAATATATATATATATATATATATATATATATATATATATATATATATATATATATATATATAATTACATTATCTGAATATGTATACATAATGTGTGTGTGAATAAATTGCATCTTTTGTTGTGTCTTGCTAAACATACATTAAAGTAGTATTGTATTCCACCAAAATTATTTAAATATGCTAAACTATACATTTCTATACATGCAGTTTTATTTGCTGTATGCCTAAAATTTAAATATGTGACAACAGGATTACTATTCAGCGTGTTATGATTGATTAAATGCGCTGATACTTTATTGTGCCTGTCAAATATATAAGGCTGAGTGGAGCGGTCTCCACCCCCAAGATGGCCGCCTGAAATCTCGTCGGCTCCAATAGGCGAGAGCATTCCATGGGGTATCTAGTGATATCTATGGTCTCTTCAATAGCAGACATTTTAAAACCTGACTAATTTAGCAATCTAGGTGAAGATTTAAGCTATTTGTCTTCATTTTGGGAAGCAGAAAATAGTTTGGGTGATGGAACAAGAAACAGCAGGATCTAATTTAGATCTGATGCCGTATCAGACTTACTTTTATGTGAGCTGCTCATACCGTGACAAGCCAAGAGCTCTGCCTCAACTCTGCACATGACATCACAGATGGTGCGTTCGGGTGTAAACGGATTTCCCATGATTAAACACAGCTTGAAGTTCAAAATCACTTTTAAAGCAAAATTAAAGTGATTTATCATTTTGTTTGCAAAAACTAACATATTTAAATGATAATATATATATATATTTTGAGCAATTTGATGAATAGTAGAAAAATCACGTCAGTGGATCTTTAAAGCTGCAGTATGTATTTTCTGGAAACCGCTGGACTTAGAAAAATTTTGAACAGAGCCACCTTTATGGTCCCTCCCTCTTGCTCTTGGCTGAACTGCAACTCAGCCTCCTTAGCTCCTCCCCCACAGCATGGCCTGTCTCGTGAACGCGCATGTGATACTGTAACCTTCGTTATCTTTATTGTTTAGTTTTAATAATAAATGATTCAAGCAAAGACACTTACTAAAAGTGATAGGTTGATCCTCCGCCATATTGACACAGCCACTGTTTGAACGAGAACGTGCGCGGATGCGCGCTGCGGGCTGGGACAGGTGGGGGCGTGGGTTAGGGGCGTGAGAAGCTCTGTTTTTATTGGCTGGTTAAAAACTCTGTTTTTATTGGCTGGTTAACGGCGGGTCACTGTGGGTTTTTAGAAATGCTTGTACCACCTGGAGAAGCCAGAGGACTATACTGTAGTTTTTTTTCAGAGATTACTTGTCTAACATCAGTCTGTCAGGAGATAGTGACAGAGAGAAGAAATATGTTAAAAATATATTTTTAGAAAAGTTACATACAGCAGCTTTAAGAACTTTCAGTGAAGCAGTCGTTGTGCTGTGTTTTTTCCTGAAACCAGATTGATGGAGAGGTAAGATGTTAAATGAGTCCAGATAATTTTTGATCTGAGAGTTTATCAATTTTTCTAGAACCTTGGCTAAAATGCAGAGTTTAGAGATCGGTCGATAATTGTTCAGTGATTATTAAATAAAAAAGCTAATTTGATCAAGAATATAAATTTGACTGAAAAAAAAAATCAAGTGTGAAAATGTCGGGATCTGTGATTTTTAGATTATCTTTGGAAGATGTGCTTGTTACTTTTAGATTTATTTCCCTTGTTGTATTTCTATACGTTTCCGTTAGTTTTTCTCGGTGACCTCTGTGCTGTCAGTTTACTCTTCCTCCGTACTTGTCCACTGCCAGTTTCTGCTCCTGCCACGCCTTTCCACACCCATTCTCCATTCCTGTTAGTCACAGCTGCAGCTGTCTCACGGCCAGTCCCAGCCTCAGTTCTCACTGCTCTCCAGTATGGCTGTGCGTGTGTTTCATACCCTGCTGGGATGCTTTTGTGCCATCTCTCAAGCTGTTTTTGTAAGTTGTTGCTCATCAGTCTTTTGAGTTTTGGTTCTTCAACAAATTTTATTTTATTTTGAGCTCCTCTGCATTTATAGGTCCAAACTCCACAAACCGTGACGGAAAATGTATAAAAGTGAAACTAAGGTGGCACGGTGGCAGTGTGGCACAGTTGGTAGAGCTGTTGCCTAAAAGCTTGAAGGTTGCCAGATCAAATCCCAGTTGGGAACCTTTCTGGGTGGAGTTTTGTTCTCTCTGATTTTCTCCAGTTTTCTCCCACAGACCAAAAACATGCATGTTAGGCTGATTGGTAACTCTAAATTGTCTCTAGGTGAGTGAGAGTGTGAATGGTTGTTTGTCTCATTTTTCATTTCAACAGGCATGAACGCCAAGAACAACTTACAGGGCTGGCCTAGCAAGCACCAACATGTACTTGTAGGGGCAAGGGAAGGGAAACAATGTAGTCAATAACAAATAAGGAAACACAAATTTCAACAACAACAGTTCATTGTCAAAGTTAGATGACAACATTAATAAGCATGAAAACATTTGCAAGCATCTTTAAAAACAGCGTTTAAGCTATTTTTAAAACTAGAAACTGAAGTGAGATCAGACCCAAAGTTTTTTGAAGCAGATTCCAGTCATTCAACACTTGCTCTTCTCAAGGGCGGGACATCTCCTCTCGGTCTCCTCTTTGCTTTTGCTTTGTCTTGTCTGTGAAACTGTCTGAGAGCGTCTCTTTTTCAAAATCTTGTGAATCATAACTATGGACTTCAATTTTGGTCAGTTGGTCCCTCAACACAACTGATAACATTTCTTTAAAAAGAAGACAGGCTGTAGGCGAGCCGATTTGCCCTGTTGGCATGCACACAGCTGGATATCTCATCGACTTGGAAGACTTGATGGTGTGTCTATCTCTGCTGTCATCTGTGGATTTTAAGGACGCATACTTAATTGGATTTATGATAACTGGTTCCTGCTTTTTGGATTTTGCTGGTTCCTGGTCTATCAACATAAAAGGAAGATGTCGGCGGCTAATCTGGACTTGGTCAGGCTGCCTGCCTTACATCTCTGCAATAGGCCCATTAATCACACAAATAATAAATCAGTCTCTACAATCTGGTCATGTTCCACTGCCTCTAAAAACTGCCATCATTAGGCCTCTTCTGAAAAAAATCTAATTTGGATCCCGACATTTTTTCTAATTACCGCCCAATTTCAAACCTCCCTTTTCTGTCTAAAGTGCTGGGAAAAGCAGTTGCTGCTCAGCTGCAGGTCCACCTACAACAACACTCTCTGTATGAGAAGTTCCAGTCTGGATTCAGAGCAGCTCACAGTACTGAGACTGCACTGCTGAGAGTTACCAATGATGTCCTCATGGCTGCTGACACTGGCTCTCCCTCCATCCTTGTCCTCCTTGACCTCACTGCACACTCACAGAAATATTTAACCCCAATTTTTAAGATTTATGTAATTTTATTAAATGACAAAATTGCGTGCCTTTTTATTAGATAATTTCAAGGCAAACCTATGAAATAAACCTTACATGATGCATATTCATTCATGTAATAAGGCCTATTTATTTTAAATGCATAACCCTCAGGTTTATGTATTCAGAATTAATAACATATAATTACTCTAAATGAATAATCTTGAGGGTATTTATTTCAAATACATAAAGAATATTATTTTAATTTGCATAATAATCAGGTTTATTATTCAATATAAATAGCATATATTTATTTTAATTACATGTCATTTATGCATATGTAATGAACTAAATTAATCAAAATGCATAACATTTATGCAATTCCTTTCCATTCATACCAACAATCTTAATGAAGCAATCAGTTGTTGTTCTTTCAACATCTTTATTAAACTTCAAATCATATTAAATACACAAAATTATAATATCAAAATTAAAGTTTCACTTGTGCATATTCACAAGACCATAGGTCCCATTTTGGCCATACTTTTCCTAAAATATTACAAGTAAAAAAAATAAAGACTTCACCTTAGTGGATTTTGTAGAAACTTAAGCACCTTTTAGAACAAATCTTTGTAACACTTAACTCCACTGAATCTGGAAACAATTCAAGAAAAAAAATCTGGTTTGAGCTGAGGTAATACAATATGTCCCGCTAAAACATTTTAGAAACCAACCATCTATGAACTTGCATAAGAACTCACCTACACAGCCACATTCACACATCACTTCCTGTTAAGTGCTTCAACATCAAAAGAAAAAAAAAAGAACATTAAAGCTGCTATATGTAACTTTTCTAACAATATATTTTTAACATATTTCTTCACTCTGTCACTAGATTGATGTTAGAGAGGTAATCTCTGAAAAAAACAAAAAAAAAATATTGTCCCCTTGCTTCTCCAGGTGGTAAATAAGCATTTCTAAAAAGAAAAAGTGACCCGCCATTTTCCAGCCAATAAAAACAAAGTTTGTAACCAGCCAATAAAAACCGAGCTTGAATTTGAATCAGCCAATAAAAACAGAGCTTGAATTTGAATTTCAACAGACCACAAGGGGGCAGAGCCATATATGGCTCTGAGGGGGAGGGATCAGAATGCTTTGCTTGTTGAAATTTTTTCTATGTGCTGATGTTCTACAGAAACTGCAGACTTCACCTTTAAACAGGTATTTTCCTGACACACCCTTCAAAAACTATAAGGGATTTAAACAGTCTGTATGATGGAGAAACTGACAAAAAAATCAGGTAGCTGTGTATGTGCATTATTGCCAGCCAAATCACTGGGGCAATTTGAGTTTCAGTGTCTGTACTTTTGGTGACAGCTTGGCTGAGTCCAGGTTCATCAGGATTTTCTGGTACACCTCGAATGTACGGGTCAGGCTTTTCGGATAGCTCAAGTTGAGTGCATAGATCAGTCCATAAAGCATCACGCACGCATGGCTGACACTCTGTAGGTTATGGAGGACTTCCACACCTTCCAGCACAACTCCAACATCAGCAAAGCGTCCATTACCTGGACCATCAGGACCACGACCCTCTGCTCGGACAGTGTAGATGCCCATGGTCTTCTCCGCAATGTCTGCCTCAGCCTCTCTGGATTCAATGTCCTGGAATATAAAGAGAACAGAATGATTGGTTATGTGATCCTAACCTTGACCACTAAAATCTAAGCAGCTCATCCTTAGGCCAAGTGAATGTTCATTTGAAGAAATTTCTTTAAAGCACTGCATATGTGTTATGTAGCATGTATGTATGTATGTATTATGTATGTGTGTAGTATGTATGTAATATGTATGTATGCGTGTAGTATGTATGTAATATGTATGTATGCGTGTAGTATATATGTAATATGTATGTATGCGTGTAGTATATATGTAATATGTATGTATGCGTGTAGTATATATGTAATATGTATGTATGCGTGTAGTATATATGTAATATGTATGTATGCGTGTAGTATGTATGTAATATGTATGTATGCGTGTAGTATATATGTAATATGTATGTATGCATGTAGTATATATGTATGCATGTAGTATATATGCAATATGTATGTAGTATATATGCAATATGTATGTAGTATATATGTAATATGTATGTATGTAGTATATATGTAATATGTATGTAGTATATATGTAATATGTATGTAGTATATATGTAATATGTATGTATGCGTGTAGTATATATGTAATATGTATGTATGCGTGTAGTATATATGTAATATGTATGTATGCGTGTAGTATATATGTAATATGTATGTATGCGTGTAGTATATATGTAATATGTATGTAGTATATATGTATGTATGTATGTAGTATATATGTAATATGTATGTATGTAGTATATATGTAATATGTATGTATGTAGTATATATGTATGTATGTATGTAGTATATATGTAATATGTATGTATGTAGTATATATGTAATATGTATGTATGTAGTATATATGTAATATGTATGTATGTATGTAGTATATATGTAATATGTATGTATGTATGTAGCATATATGTAATATGTATGTATGTATGTAGCATATATGTAATATGTATGTATGTAGCATATATGTAATATGTATGTATGTAGTATATATGTAATATGTATGTATGTAGTATGTATTCTGTATGTATGTATGTATGTATGTATGTATGTATGTATGTATTCTGTATGTATGTATTATGTATGTTGTATGTATGTATGATGTATGTATTATGTATTTATGTATTCTGTATGTATGTAGTATGAATGTATGTATATAGTATGTGTGTAGTATGTATATATTCTGTATGTATGTAGTATGAATGTATTCTGTATGTATGTAGTATGAATGTATGTAGTACGTATGTAGCATGCATGTATGTATGTAGCATGCACAACACCAACATCAGCAAAACGTCCATTACCTGGACCATCAGGACCACGACCCTCTGCTCGGACAGTGTAGATGCCCATAGTCTTCTCCGCAATGTCTGCCTCAGCCTCTCTGGATTCAATGTCCTGGAATATAAAGAGAACAGAATGATTGGTTATGTGATCCTAACCTTGACCACTAAAATCTAAGCAGCTCATCCTTAGGCCAAGTGAATGTTCATTTGAAGAAATTTCTTTAAAGCACTGTATATATGTGTTATGTATGTAACATGTATGTATGTATTCTGTATGTATGTAGTATGAATGTATGTAGTACGTATGTATGTAGCATGCATGTATGTATGTAGCATGCACAACACCAACATCAGCAAAGCGTCCATTACCTGGACCATCAGGACCACGACCCTCTGCTCGGACAGTGTAGATGCCCATGGTCTTCTCCGCAATGTCTGCCTCAGCCTCTCTGGATTCAAGGTCCTGGAATATAAAGAGAACAGAATGATTGGCTATGTGATCCTAACCTTGACCACTAAAATCTAAGCAGCTCATCCTTAGGCCAAGTGAATGTTCATTTGAAGAAATTTCTTTAAAGCACTGTATATATGTGTTATGTATGTAACATGTATGTATGTATTCTGTATGTATGTAGTATGAATGTATGTAGTACGTATGTATGTAGCATGCATGTATGTATGTAGCATGCACAACACCAACATCAGCAAAGCGTCCATTACCTGGACCATCAGGACCACGACCCTCTGCTCGGACAGTGTAGATGCCCATGGTCTTCTCCGCAATGTCTGCCTCAGCCTCTCTGGATTCAAGGTCCTGGAATATAAAGAGAACAGAATGATTGGCTATGTGATCCTAACCTTGACCACTAAAATCTAAGCAGCTCATCCTTAGGCCAAGTGAATGTTCATTTGAAGAAATTTCTTTAAAGCACTGTATATATGTGTTATGTATGTAACATGTATGTATGTATTCTGTATGTATGTAGTATGAATGTATGTAGTACGTATGTATGTAGCATGCATGTATGTATGTAGCATGCACAACACCAACATCAGCAAAGCGTCCATTACCTGGACCATCAGGACCACGACCCTCTGCTCGGACAGTGTAGATGCCCATGGTCTTCTCCGCAATGTCTGCCTCAGCCTCTCTGGATTCAATGTCCTGGAATATAAAGAGAACAGAATGATTGGCTATGTGATCCTAACCTTGACCACTAAAATCTAATCTAAAATCTAAGACTTCCTCACCCTCTCCCTGCGAGATTGTTCTTCCTAGAAAACAAAACCGAGCTGTGATGGTCCACACAGACAAATGGTTTTATGGCATAACTTCACAAACAGGAATTCTTACCCGAATGATGTCCTCCTTCTCTGTCTCCTGAACCTGGTAGAGAATCTTTGACAGCTCCTGATCCGACTCCATTTTCCCTATGATACGTTCATTGTATGCTTCACTCTGAGTGCTCGCCAGCATGGTACAATACTGAACTATGTGTGTGTGTGTGTGAAAAGACACAAACAATTTCAAAATAAAAACAATATGGCAGAACGTTGCAGCAAACTTTCATCCAGCCAGACTTGACTTACTCATGCGACGGTGTTGACGGAGGATTTTAATGAAATCGAATGTGTTGACGCCCAACAACAGCTGATTCTCACATTCTCTGTCATCACTGGCAGTCTGTAAAACAGGAGAAAAAGGGTGTCCAAAAGATCTGTGTGTGTGTGGGCACAAGTCAACTATCAACAAATGTCGACAGACAAACCTTGAGGATTTCTAAGACTTCATCAGCTTTCTTTTGAGAGACAATGGCATCGTCATAGAATAATAAGAATAAGAATGAATTTAATTTATAACGCACTTTTCATTAACAAAAATCTCAAAGTGTTAGAAACGACTGAACTGACGCTGGAGCCAAAAGGCATCGATGTCTCGAGGATGTAAATCTTTTTTCTTCACAGTCATCACATCACCTGTTCCACCAAACTACATAAACAGGAATTAATTAACAATAAAAAAAATTCTGAATAAAAAGGCTGAAGTACTGACTAATGACAAGAACACTACACTTACATTGGTTGTGTAGTGGTCACACATGCTTCCTCTCCTTCACCGTCTTCATCTGAGTGTTCATCTCGTACTTCTCCAAACTGGTCTTCATCTCCTTCCTGCAAACCAGAAAAATGATTACTTTTATAATTTATTTGGAGCACAAACATCTGTATGTTCCAAAGCTTTTGGGGACAAAATTTGCAATACCTTTTATCACTGAAATTCAAAGTCAGGTGAATCTTATTTTCGACGAGGGTCAGTTCGTTGTGCAGAAAGCTGTTAGAACAAAAAGGAATTTAACATCATGAAAAAAAAAACTTTACCTTAAAAAAAAAATCTTATCTGACTTTATAGCACAAGGGTTCCAAGAACTTAATAATAATAATAATTTGTCACATTTGTCATCTGTGTATGTTTCCCATACTTGACAGACGAAATTGGTCTTCTGCCTTTAACCCAACCACCACCAGGTGGTGCAGCGAGCAGCGTAGTCGCGCTCGGGGAGCTGGAGAATTAGATGTGCACTCATAGACACCCCAAGGTGTGTAGTGGCCGGGGCGCGAACCCGCGTCCTTCACGTTCCTTAATAAATTCACGCAATGGTCAAATCTTCTGGATTTAAATTGTTTCACTTTGACGTCTTCCAAATCATCGCGTGCACTGTGTGCTCAGCATATTAAAGATGTTACTTTAAATAAAAATCTGTGATTTTGTTGTCCTGTGACATGTTCAAATCTGTTCTGCCATCTTTGTTTTGATTTTTGTGAAAACAAAGTCAAAAGATGCTTCTTGTTTGTTATTTTAAACGTTTTATTTAAAATAAACTGGAGTGCACAGAATAACTTTAAAATATGTTGTTTTACATTAAATGCAGACTAGGTTTCATCATCTATTCTGTGTAAATGTTCTGCTTGTTTTTATCACAAAGTGACTGTAATTACTCTTCGTGGCCGCTATAGAGGCGCTGTTGACGCCCGCTAGCTTAGCCTTTAGCTTAACCGTTAGCTTGCGAGTAGCATCTAACAAAATCGGATTAAAAGCAACTTACGCAAAGAGTTTTAGCCTGTATGTGATACTCACTAGAACCGCGTTCTTTTAAGAGACATACTCAATGTTATTAAACCTGTTGAGACAGGTTCTGTGATTTTTAAACGTTAAAGAAAAATCTCCGTTTGTCTTGTGGTTATGTGTTATGCACTGCGCAAATAAATTATAAATAAATCGAATTTTAGCTCAAAATTCGAATACAGCTCATAGTTTGTAAATGACCACGAAGTAATTACGTTCAAGTTTAAAGAAATTCGGCCGTGTGGTTTATGACCTACAGTACTGTATATTGCTAACAGACACTGAGCTAACAGTGAAGTGGCTAGTTCATAGCTCTGGTTCATAGGCCCTGAGCAGGAGGCTAGACTGCGACAGACGGTCCGACCAGAGAAGGCTGCCGTCGGACACATGAGCTGCGACTCACTCGTGTATCTCCTAGCTGCTAAGAAGCAACTGGGGGAAAGAAACCCAGCGTACCCCCACCTTTCTTTTACCTGCGAATCTTTACTTCCACGGCACGCGATTGTCTCGAACGAAAATTTAAAATTATATTGTAGCTAGCCGCTAGCTAAGACTTATATTAGTTGGCTAGCTCTACCGTTAGCTAACACGAGCTGAGTCAATATCCAAATCGCCTGTTATAAAACATTTTGATACCAACCAACTTCATGCATTATGATTAAAAAAACATACTTACTGGTATCTGTTAAGAAGATATTTCCCAAGAGAAGCAGCAAACGCGCTCAAAAATGAGGCTCTGCGCATGTGCGATGTGTGTGTGTTCTGAGCATGCGCGTTGTGTGAGGTTCTGCGCATGCGCATGACAATTTCACCCATTTAAATTCACATAACTTCTATGTAAACCAGTCACACAAATTTATATAATATAATCTTGATTGTTTTATATCTTTTTATATCTTTGATTATTTAAACAATGTTAGTAAGTAATACTAATTACATTCAATAAAGTAGATAATTTATTAAATGATGTATATAATCTTTCATTTTAATGCATAAATATAAAAAAAATGAGTTTTTAAATAGAATCAAGTAGATTTAAATGTATAAAACTTACTTATGCCATGAATCATTTCTGTGAGTGCAGCCTTCGACACTGTGGACCATAGTATCCTACTCCACCGTCTTCACGTGGCGGTCGGTCTCTGTGACACTGTCCTGGACTGGTTCAAATCTTTCCTCTCCAATAGGCTGGAATGTGTTAGTCTTGGCAATGCCACTTCCCAGACAGTCTGTGTCTCCTGTGGTGTCCCTCAGGGGTCGGTTCTGGGGCCCCTGCTGTTTTCCCTTTACATGCTGCCTTTGGGTCAAATTATTAATCAGTTCAATATTTCTTTTCACTGTTATGCCGACGATACACAGCTTTACATCAGGACTGGAGCATCATCATCATCCCCATTGTCATCTCCATCTTCACTCACTGCCCTCTCTACCTGCCTGGAGGAAATAAGGGCATGGATGAATCAGAACTTTCTTCAATTAAACTGCTCCAAGACTGAGGCCATACTGATTGGCACCCCTCACCAGGTACAAACATCAACTATAACAACAATTTCCTTCTCTGGACAAGACATCCCCCTCTCCACCTCTGTTACAAATCTTGGAATAAAAATGGACTCTCATCTTACATTTGAAAATCACATTAAGCTTCTGTTTAAAACCTGCTTCTTCCATCTTCGAAACATCTCCAGACTTCGCCCATCTCTAACTTTTTCTGATGCTGAGAAACTCGTCCATGCCTTTGTCTCCTCCAGGCTCGACTACTGCAACTCCCTGTTTATTGGAATCCCTGGCAAAAACCTTCAGAAGCTTCAATATATTCAAAACAGTGCAGCAAGGATTTTATTGAGAGCTCGTAAATTTGAACATATTACACCCATTCTCCATGACCTACATTGGCTTCCTGTCACCTACAGAATTCAGTACAACTGCTCTCATTACACACCAATGCTTACACGGAACTTCACCTGATTATCTAAAGGACATTCTTGCACCATATTCATCCACCCGGTCTCTACGATCACAGAACAGTAATCTCCTTCACATTCCATGAACCAAATTAAGGACCATGGGAGACCGGGCATTCTGTGTGGCTGCCCCCCGCCTATGGAACTCCCTCCCTGACTACCTGAGAGCTCCACAGTCACTGGTTGACTTTAAACAAGGCTTAAAGACCTTTCTTTTTAAGCAAGCCTACTCTGCCTCCACATGATTTTATCTTTGATCTTAGTTGATATTATCATTGATTTTACTTGATTTTATCACTTGTTTTTATTTGATCTTTGATTTTTGTTGCACTTTGTAACACTTTGAGATTTTTGTTAATGAAAAGTGCATTATAAATTAAATTCATTATTATTATTATTATTATTATTATTATTACATGATGGCTTGGTTCATGTCTCGAGAACCCAGACTTTTGCCTGAATGGATTACATCTTGGGGATTTTCTGAGGCACGTTCCATTTGTTTGTTCATTTTAATTTGGACATTTAGAAAGCGAGTGGACCGACACAGACTGAAGGTAGATGTTATTAAAGTTCTGCCTGTTTCCAGAACAATCGTGTTTATCTGACATCCGGCTCCCCGACTGGCCTTGACAGGCCGTATTATCTCAACACGCCTGAGAAGTTTTGTAAACCAGATGCTCTCATCCCCCTCCCAAACCTGCTACTGAGGAATTCCACGGACTTTTCAGAGGAGCACAGCTGAATAAACATTCTGTCATCATTTCAGGACTCTCGCCTCTGGCCGTCCTCGGCAGTTCCCCCATGAGTGTGCACAGATCTATGAACTGGCTGCTCAACCACCTTTGAGTCCCCCCTGCCCTCTGCATAATGTCTGCATCATTGTGCTTGTGTGCAAGACTTTTTCTCATTACCACATTTTTGACCTTAAAACAGAGGTCAAAAATGTGTTAGGAATTTTTTTGTCTCCAAACCCTATGTGTTATTTTTCACCGCTTTTATTGTCTGTCCAACAGATCTCACTTGTAAATGAGTCTTCGAGGCTCAATGTGACTTTTCTGTTTAAATAAAGGTTGAATGAAAAAAAGATGGAGTAGCAGAGGCAAAGGCCACAGAGCCAGAGCGAGACGTGGTCTTTAGAGTTAATCACAAATACTGAGAGGAGCAGGTATTGTCCTTTGAAACCAGTGCTAGTTTCAGGAGATTAGTTAAATATTTTGATTTTCTACATTATAATTTGTCTGTTTTGCTACTTTGATGTCTTTGTTTTAACTTGTTTAAAAAAAAATCTGTATTTCTCTCTTATGATTGTCTATTGTTGATTGTTCAAGGAAAATCTACTGGCTGTTGTAATCATTCTTTAGTTTATAGCCAGGGCTCTCTTGTAAATGAGTCCTCGAGGCTCAATGAGATTAACCTGCCTAAATAAAGGTTGAATGAAAAAAAAAAAAAAAACATGTAGTCATCTGTGACATTGCCATATATATCTG
>JBBPBX010047345.1:0-12998 GCA_038048925.1 Garcialebias charrua | reverse complement strand
TATATATATTGGTGACAACCCCAGCAACATCTTATAAATATGATTAAATATTTATATTCTCTGTTATTTTTTCCTTGTTATTTTTACATCTTCTGTTTTTTCTCTGTTATTTTTACATCTTCTGTTTTTTTTTTATATCTTGTGTGATTCCTTGTGTATATTCTGAAACTCTGGCACAATAATTTTCTGCTGGATCAATAAAGTTCAACCTTATCTTATCTTAAATGAAGGCAAACCAATGAATTTGTCTCTTTGTGTCCCTGTGATGGACTCAAGACATGTCCAGGGTGTTTCTCCATGTCTCGCACAGTGACTGCTGGATATGGGCAGCAGTGACCACCCTGACTTGAAAAGGAAGACAAACATAAAGGTGGGGATGGATGGAACGTGAAACAAAACAAAAACAAGGATGTAAATAGTTGTAGGAGGTGGTGAAGAGACGACACAGGAGACGGGATGCAGGTCTTCACTTTATTCACTCCTACTTTAACTGGCGGGAAAACCACCCAACTCCGCCTTATATACCCACATAACATCCGGTCCTCTGGACCTTTCACAATAAAAGCATCCTTAACACATTCGGTCCACTGGGTGTGAGTAGAGCCCCCTAGTGGTCCACCACACACGCCCCCCCAGAACACCCAGTAAGGTCCATCACTAGTCCCGCATTTTAGGTTTGATTAAACGCCCAGAACGGCTGAACCTGGGCCCTGCAGAACCAGTTTGATGGAGCGGGGGGTGACGATGAGGGGCTGCAGAAGATTCGGGCTCCAATGGTTGTTGAGAGTCTCTGGAAGGAGGGCAGCAATCCGTTAGCAACGTGGATGGAGGTCTGCCCCTGCGAGGAGCCTGGGCCGTAACAACCTGATCATCTGACACAACATGAGCCGGTTTAAGCCTATCAATACAGACAGTCTCAGTACGACCCCCTAAATCTAAAAGGAAATGTTTTGGGCCTGGCTGAAGAACCCGAAACGGTCCATCATACACAGGCTGTAGTGGTGTCCTGTGTGCATTGTGTTTGACAAAAACAAATTTAGAGGACTCCAGACTCTTAGGGACAAATGACTGAGGTAAACAATGGTGTACCGGGCCGGGGACACGAACGGAGTCCCCCTGAGACGAAAAATGTTGCAACGGCGGGGCGAACTGTGGTGAGGGTACCTCAGGTAAAAACTCACCGGGGACGCGCACAGGTTGACCGTAAACCAGTTCAGCCGGGGAAGAGCTCAGGTCCTCTTTGGTTGCGGTACGTAAACCTAACAACACCCAGGGAAGACGGTCAATCCAGTTGTCACCGGTCAATGCAGCTCGCAGTGCAGCTTTCAATGACCTGTGAAACCGTTCACACAAACCATTAGCTTGAGGGTTGTAAGCTGTGGTCCTGTGAACGTTCGTCCCCAGGCCCTTGGCCATGGTAGACCAAAGCTCAGAAACAAACTGCGGGCCCCTGTCTGATGTAATGTCTGAAGGGGGGCCAAAACGTGCAACCCAGGTAGACAAAAATGCCCGGGCCACCACTGCAGCCGTTGTGGATGTCAGAGGAACCACCTCAGGCCACCTGGTGGTCCGATCTATCATAGTCAGCAGATGAGTAAAACCTTGTGATGGAGGCAGAGGGCCCACCAGGTCCACGTGCACATGGTCAAACCGCCGACTAGGGATAGGGAAAGGTTCCAAAGGTGCTTTGGTGTGCCTGTCAACCTTAGCACGCTGACATGGGACACACGCTGCTGCCCACTCCTTAACCGCTTTACGCAGACCGGGCCAAACAAACTTTGAACTGACCAGTTTCACCGATGCTCTAACCCCTGGATGCGAAAGGGAATGCAAGGAGTCAAAAACGCGGCGTCGCCATGAAACTGGAACCAGGGGGCGGGGCCTGCCAGTAGAAACGTCACAGAGCAGGAGAGGACCTCCGTCATTCACCTGCCGTTCCTCCAACTCGAGGCCCGTGGGCCCGGACTGGAGCTCGAGTATTTCTGCGTCGCTACGTTGGTCCGCAGCCATGGCAGAAAAATCGATGCCCACGTACACGGGGGAGATCAGCACCCGGGAGAGACAGTCGGCCACCACGTTGGACTTTCCAGCCACATGCTGAATGTCTGTAGTAAATTCAGACACCGCTGCGAGGTGGCGTTGCTGGCGAGCAGACCAGGGGTCAGAAATTTTCGACATGGCAAACACCAAGGGTTTGTGGTCAACGTATGCAGTGAACTGGCGGCCTTCCAGGAAAAACCTGAAATGGCGTGTAGCTAGGTAAAGCGCCAGCAACTCTCTGTCAAAAACACTGTATTTAAGCTCATTGTCCCGCAGCGTACGGCTGTAAAATGCAAGCGGCTGCCAAACTCCTGACACCTGCTGTTCTAACACAGCCCCCACCGCGACATCAGATGCGTCTGTTGTCAAAGCTATTTGTGCCGCCGGGGATGGGTGGGCCAGAAGGGCAGCAGTGGCCAGTGCAGCTTTAGCATCACCAAATGCCTGTAGGCGTTCTGGTGTCCAGTCAACACTGTCGTTGGGCTTTTTCTTTTTCAGCGCTCCATAGAGCGGGCGCAGCAGTTGTGCTGCCCTGGGGAGGAACCGGTTATAGAAATTCACCATTCCCAAAAATTCTTGTAGCGCTTTAACAGACTGGGGCTGTGGAAAATCTGACACCGCCTGCACTTTGTTTGGTAACGGGACAGCACCACTGGCAGAAATGCGGTGGCCCAAAAAATCAATGACTGGCAGTCCAAACTGGCATTTTGCTGTATTTACAATCAGGCCATGTGCTGCTAGGCGCTGAAAAACCTCGCGGAGGTGGGACATGTGCTGCTCAGCTGAGCTGCTAGCCACCAGGATGTCGTCCAAGTACACAAATACGAAGGACAGACCCCTTAGGACTGAATCCATCAACCGCTGAAATGTTTGTGCTGCTCCTTTAAGACCAAAAGGCATGCGCAAAAACTCAAACAGGCCGAAAGGCGTGATCACAGCGGTTTTAGGGACATCCTCCACATGCACAGGAACCTGGTGGTACCCCCGTACTAAATCTACTTTTGAAAAAATAGAGGTCCCATCCAGGTGCACTGAGAAATCCTGGATGTGGGGGATGGGATAACGATCGTTCTCTGTGATGTTATTAAGGCGGCGGAAATCCCCACATGGTCGCCATTTGCCGTCTGCTTTGGGCACCATGTGCAGGGGGGAGGCCCACGGGCTGTTTGAGCGCTGCACGATGCCTAAATGCTCCATGTTAGCAAACTCTTCCTGTGCTATTGCTAGCTTAGTAGCATCGAGGCGGCGTGCCCGTGCGAACACCGGGGGACCTGTTGTGGGAATGTAATGTTCAACCCCATGCTTTGTGTTTGTGTTGGAATTAGGAACAGTCAGCGAGGNAGAGGAACCACCTCAGGCCACCTGGTGGTCCGATCTATCATAGTCAGCAGATGAGTAAAACCTTGTGATGGAGGCAGAGGGCCCACCAGGTCCACGTGCACATGGTCAAACCGCCGACTAGGGATAGGGAAAGGTTCCAAAGGTGCTTTGGTGTGCCTGTCAACCTTAGCACGCTGACATGGGACACACGCTGCTGCCCACTCCTTAACCGCTTTACGCAGACCGGGCCAAACAAACTTTGAACTGACCAGTTTCACCGATGCTCTAACCCCTGGATGCGAAAGGGAATGCAAGGAGTCAAAAACGCGGCGTCGCCATGAAACTGGAACCAGGGGGCGGGGCCTGCCAGTAGAAACGTCACAGAGCAGGAGAGGACCTCCGTCATTCACCTGCCGTTCCTCCAACTCGAGGCCCGTGGGCCCGGACTGGAGCTCGAGTATTTCTGCGTCGCTACGTTGGTCCGCAGCCATGGCAGAAAAATCGATGCCCACGTACACGGGGGAGATCAGCACCCGGGAGAGACAGTCGGCCACCACGTTGGACTTTCCAGCCACATGCTGAATGTCTGTAGTAAATTCAGACACCGCTGCGAGGTGGCGTTGCTGGCGAGCAGACCAGGGGTCAGAAATTTTCGACATGGCAAACACCAAGGGTTTGTGGTCAACGTATGCAGTGAACTGGCGGCCTTCCAGGAAAAACCTGAAATGGCGTGTAGCTAGGTAAAGCGCCAGCAACTCTCTGTCAAAAACACTGTATTTAAGCTCATTGTCCCGCAGCGTACGGCTGTAAAATGCAAGCGGCTGCCAAACTCCTGACACCTGCTGTTCTAACACAGCCCCCACCGCGACATCAGATGCGTCTGTTGTCAAAGCTATTTGTGCCGCCGGGGATGGGTGGGCCAGAAGGGCAGCAGTGGCCAGTGCAGCTTTAGCATCACCAAATGCCTGTAGGCGTTCTGGTGTCCAGTCAACACTGTCGTTGGGCTTTTTCTTTTTCAGCGCTCCATAGAGCGGGCGCAGCAGTTGTGCTGCCCTGGGGAGGAACCGGTTATAGAAATTCACCATTCCCAAAAATTCTTGTAGCGCTTTAACAGACTGGGGCTGTGGAAAATCTGACACCGCCTGCACTTTGTTTGGTAACGGGACAGCACCACTGGCAGAAATGCGGTGGCCCAAAAAATCAATGACTGGCAGTCCAAACTGGCATTTTGCTGTATTTACAATCAGGCCATGTGCTGCTAGGCGCTGAAAAACCTCGCGGAGGTGGGACATGTGCTGCTCAGCTGAGCTGCTAGCCACCAGGATGTCGTCCAAGTACACAAATACGAAGGACAGACCCCTTAGGACTGAATCCATCAACCGCTGAAATGTTTGTGCTGCTCCTTTAAGACCAAAAGGCATGCGCAAAAACTCAAACAGGCCGAAAGGCGTGATCACAGCGGTTTTAGGGACATCCTCCACATGCACAGGGACCTGGTGGTACCCCCGTACTAAATCTACTTTTGAAAAAATAGAGGTCCCATCCAGGTGCACTGAGAAATCCTGGATGTGGGGGATGGGATAACGATCGTTCTCTGTGATGTTATTAAGGCGGCGGAAATCCCCACATGGTCGCCATTTGCCGTCTGCTTTGGGCACCATGTGCAGGGGGGAGGCCCACGGGCTGTTTGAGCGCTGCACGATGCCTAAATGCTCCATGTTAGCAAACTCTTCCTGTGCTATTGCTAGCTTAGTAGCATCGAGGCGGCGTGCCCGTGCGAACACCGGGGGACCTGTTGTGGGAATGTAATGTTCAACCCCATGCTTTGTGTTTGTGTTGGCAAAGTTAGGAACAGTTAGCGAGGGAAACTCAGACAATAAACGTTGAAACACATCACCCGAAGCTAAAAAATTAGCATGCATTAGAGGCCCAGCTCCTCGCGTCTCGCAAGGCAGTGACGAAAAGGACACCGCGTCGATTAAACGTCTGTTAGCCATATCAACCAGGAGCCCGTGAGCACAAAGAAAATCGGCCCCTAAAATAGGGACTGAGCTAGCAGCTACCACAAAGTTCCACTGGAAGTCTCGTTCATGGAAACGAACAGTCACCAACCTTTCACCAAACGTCTTGATGGGTGAGCCGTTAGCCGCGGTTAGCTGTGGCCCGCAGCCTTCAGCCAACGTGTCGGAGCCAGACGGGGGAACAAGGCTCTTCTGCGAACCAGAGTCCACCAGGAACCGCCTCCCCGACCTCGAGTCTTCGATGAAAAGCAGCCTTTCCTTGTCGCCAACGGCCGCGGCTGCTAGCGTGCGTTGGCGTTGTCGTTTCCCTGAGGTTTGTAGCTGCACGGCGGGACGCACCGTCGTGCTTTGGCGCCAAAACGCTTGTGGTAGTAGCAAAAGGCGGCTCCTGTCCGCCCGCGGCTAGCGACCCCTGCTACCACCGATGGCTCGTCCGGCGCTGAGGGCGTTACTTGAAACTCGGGCGCTGCTGGAGATCCGTGGGCCGCCATCTGGACTTCGAAGGTCCTTGTCGTTAGAAGAATGCGGTCAGCTTCTCCAGCCAGCGCGCGGTAATTCTTCTGCTGCAGAAACGTGGAGTTGGCCAGGACATTACGCACTTGTGCTGGAAACTTGCGGAGGAGAAGGTGGCGGAAGAGGAACTCGCAGTCGCCTGAGCCCCGCAAGGCTAACATGCCTTCCACTAGCTCCAAAGCTGTTCCATCGCCCAAACCGGGGAAAGAAAACAGTTTCTCCGCGCGCTCCGCGTCTGAAAGCGTATAACGCTGCAGAAGGAGCTCCTTGATTGCGGCGTATTTTCCTTGAGCAGGAGGGGCCTCGAGCAGGCTCATTACCCGCTGGGCTGACCGTGGGTCCAGCGCCGCGACCACATGGTGGTATTTGGTGTCGTCTGAAGAAATCCCGCGAAGGACGAACTGCGCTTCGACGTGTGCAAACCACGCCGGGGCGGCGTTCAGCCAAAAGTCCGGCATCCTGGCGGACACCGCAAAAGCGAGCGAGGCCGCCTGTGGGGGTTCCACCACAGGGGACAGCTGAGGGGAGCTGGCTGTAGCTTCATGCGTCGACATATTCAGCTCACGTGGGTCACCAATTGTAGGAGGTGGTGAAGAGACGACACAGGAGACGGGATGCAGGTCTTCACTTTATTCACTCCTACTTTAACTGGCGGGAAAACCACCCAACTCCGCCTTATATACCCACATAACATCCGGTCCTCTGGACCTTTCACAATAAAAGCATCCTTAACACATTCGGTCCACTGGGTGTGAGTAGAGCCCCCTAGTGGTCCACCACATAGTAACTAAAATAATTACATAATCTTAATTTAATCAGAAAGGTGTAGGCCTAAGGTTAAAAAAAAAAAAGTTTTTTTTTTTTTTTTTGAACGGTAAAAAAAAAAATTATGTCACTAATTTAGCTCCATACTTTTGTTTTTCCAACAGGTGCTCTTAACGACCCAACGGGCGGTTCTGGCTCGGTTTGGGAGGCAGCAGTGAAGGCAGAGCCACGTGGAGAAACATCAACCCGGAAACCCGCAGCAGCAGCAGCCGGGTACAGGCAAATGATGATGTCTGTGGGTACAGGAGGTGAAACCCCGTCCTGCACGCGCTGTCACCTGTTCTGTGATGATGCGGTCCAATCGGAGCGCGCGGCGCTTCTGGAGGCGGAGGAGTTGGAGGAAGGAGAGCGCGAGACACCAACAGGAGACGCAGAGAGCTGGAGACTGATCACAGGTGGAACTCCGCTGCTCATCTTTAGACTGTTAATTCACACTCAGGCTCGTGTTTTTTTTTATTTTATTAATTTAATTTAATTTGTGACGCGCGCGCGGCCACAGTTGGCTGATTTAATCCTCTCACTATGGATTATTCCTCCTCATCATCATCACGCGCCGATTGTCTCTGAACCGGATCGGAAATGGGGCTCCGTCGATACATCAGCGACGACTGAGAGGAGAGGAGAGGAGAGGTGGAGGTGTGTGTGTGGAGGGGGTGCGCAACATCTGTGGCGAGCGACGCGCAATTTGGCGAGGCGCGGACCTGTGGAGGAGCTGAAAACAAACAAACAAACAAACAAACAAAACAAAACGGATGGCGATGGGATGTGACAACATGAAAAGGAAAAAGTGTGGCGGTCCGTGTTTTACGCAGCCGCTCATTCTACACCTCTAACCTGGGGGACCGAGAGAAGAGGTCGGAGGTAGGAAAATGAGGGGAGAGGATGGGGAGGAAAGGGAGGTGGGGGGTGGTTGAAGGCGTCTGCTGGCTTTATCGGGCTGAGAAAAGTAGGTTGTTCCTCTGGATCAAGCAGTAATTTATTGGTTAACAAGAGGCTGGAAGATGGTTCTCCCAAGATGACAAGATGTGAATATATTAGTCTGAGCTTGAGCTCAAGCCAGAGGATTTTTACTCTTAAAGAAAAATAAAGGGGTTAGACAGGTGACATTTTATGGACGAGATTGTTTGGGATGTGAGAAGACTGGAAAACGGGCAGAAAGTGTGTGTGTGTGTGTGTGTGTGTGGGGTGATGGGGAGCTGACTCAAATGTGACAAAGAATAACATTATCCTCCAAATGAGGCAGCTTCTCTGCACTCAGTTGCCCCCGTTTGTCACTCGCCCTTAAGCCTTTGGAGTTTAGGCTTTTCCCCGAATTGTTTATCCATGAGAGAATGCGTCCACTTGTCAGCGTCGCCCCTGATGTTATGTTAAGAAAAGTCCTTGCTTTCATTCCTTTGTCACCTCTGACTGAGTTGTTTTTTTCTGTGTTTAACTGTAGACCGGTGCGTCGCCACAGCTCTGACCATGGAGCCTCCCCCTTCTTTGAGTTTGTCTCTGCTTGGAGGAAGCGAGGACGAGGACCAGCGCTTCCTTCTCCCCATAGGCGGCATATCCCATCCTGCTACCGCTGGCAACCAGCCAGGATCAAACCACTCCAACCACACGGGAGGTTCGAGCCTCGACCGTCTAAATGGCAGCACCCCATCACCTTCCTCTGCCACACCCAGCTTGCCTCCAGCACCGCTCCCCAAGTTGCCTCTATCTTCCTCTGGAGCTCAGCCTCTGCCCCCGCCCATTCCCAACGCCCTGCACCCAACGAGCACCCCGCTCTCGTCCTGCCTGGGCTCACAGCACAGCCTGAGTGGGGACAACTCCCCGGTCTACAATGCCCTCTTTTACTCCTCCCACTCCCCCTCCATGGACCGAGAGAGGGACCGGGAGCGTGAAAGGGACAGAGTGGAGCGAGAGCGGGGCAGTAAGCACAGGCAGGCCAGTCCTCTGGTTCATCGCAGGGACAGTAACCCCTTCACCGAAATTGCCATGAGCTCCTGTAAGTACACAGGGGGTGTCATGAAGCCTCTGAGCCGCCTCAGCGCTTCCCGGAGAAACCTCATCGAGTCCGACAGCAGCAGCGAAACCAAAGAAGGCGGCGTTTTGGCTGTAGCAGGGGTAACGGCCACTGGCGGACACGACAGACCACGAGACGCCCCATCTACCTTCTCTATGACCCAGTCCTCCTCTCATCCGCCTCCACTTCAAAGCCCTCCAGAGATTGTGATTTCCTCCAAAGAAGACTCACCGTACCTCAGAAGAGGGTATGACATCACTGACTCAACATCCAACCAAATGTCTATCTACCACCAGAACCACACACTAGTGGAAAGCAGGCGGACACAGACAGATCTGGGCAGCAGGCAGAGCGGGGTGGGGTCGGTGGGCACCGGGGCCAGGGGCAGCACCTCCAAAGCTTCAAAACGAAAGAACCAAAACATTGGCTATAAGCTGGGGCATCGTAGGGCTCTGTTCGAGAAGAGGAAGAGGCTGAGCGACTACGCCCTCATCTTTGGAATGTTTGGCATCGTCGTCATGGTGATTGAAACGGAGCTGTCATGGGGCGTCTACTCCAAGGTGAGGAGACGGACCGGGAACGTTAGCCAAACATGAATGTTTTTACACATAAAGTTCTTATTTGTGGTATCAGGCAGTTCCGTCCAAGTCTTGGTAATTAACTCCAACGATGACTTTAACAAAGTCAACCAACGGTTTGGGAATCGTGGGGGAATACCAAGAGTTCATCAGGCAGTTACGATGGTACAAACAAGCTGGGTGTACAATGAGGTCAATAACTAAAGTAACATGGACTAATTTACCACATCAGGCTTAAGATGCATGTACAGGCTTAAAAAAATTACCATACCTGACATTTTCCCCTCCACACAATGTTTCCCAGTTTGATTTCACTATACCCTTTGTTGCTTTCAGACTACAAGTTTCTGTTTTAAACAAACTAAGAATGCATTTTTGCAGCTTTGATTGATTAAATCCTTTTTTTATATATATCATTATTTTGCAAAGAAAAACAAGTGCACTTGCATATTAGCCCTTAAGGCAATGTTCAGTACTTCTGGTGTTTGGAAAGACATTTTATCTTATTATCTTGACAAATCATCCCAAGGCATAAATGTCAGCATATTTCTGTTTAGTTTCTCTCATATGCCCTCCAGTTTTTTAAAGTACTGTATAAAAGTGAACTTTTAAAAATGCCCATTTAATGTGACAATCAAAACCACAATTTGATCACAAGATTGCCAAAAAGTCTGTTGTTTTGTGCCGGCATCTCCTGCGACGGTGAGAAGCAACAGGCAAAATGAAAGGGTGGCTTTATAAAGACGGTCACCGGCCAGATCACACCCCGTCTTTGGCCTTGTGGATGGAGCAGTGGTCACTTTTCCAACTTGGTACCTGCTTTTGCTCAGTCTGAGCAGCACTGTGTGCACGTTGTTGTGTACTGCAATGACCGAGCCTGACAGTTTCTGCTTCTGGGTGATGTAATGCAACGATGCAGCGGACGTGGGGGCAGATTATCAGAAGGAGGCCAGGATCTCATTTGTCTGTGTAATGGGCAGTGTAATAAGCTGAACTGGCCCCTGGCTGCTTTTGTGTGTTTATTTTGGGTGTGTGCGTTAGGAACACTCCGAGCATCTCACCCCCCCAGTGTATAGATTCTAATGTCCTCGTCCCATTCGTCTTCGCTGTGTGACACATCAGAGGCTGGATTTTCTTTAGCTAATGAGTTGGAAACATTATTTTCACTCGTGCAGGCAGGCTTGCCACAGATGGATCATTGATCATGTGACAAGAAATGGTGGGATTTACAAGTAGCCTTTAAAAGCTGGGTGTGTCTACCATTTCCCTTTTTTCTGTTTCAGCGTGTGGTCACCAGTTTATCATACTGGTCACTGCTTTGCTGCTTGAAGAATCCACCATTTCCGTGCTGCATGCTCCCTCTCCCACTCATTACTTTGCGAAAACCACTGTTTTGAAGCAGTGTCTTTTTTCTTAATGAAAACGTGTGTCTGAATTTCTCTTCCAGTCCCCCTCCATCCCTTTTCCTCGCCTCTGTTGTCCTCGAAGGAGACGGCCGACACTTTTATGTTCTTTTCCTCCATCTGTCCATTTGCCCCTCTTCAAATCCATGTTTGTCTTTATCCTGATTCCTTTATTCCCTTATTCCCTATCTTTCTTTCATTGTACACCCCTCCACTCCCTCCTTAGTTTCTCACTCTGTTTCTGTGCTATTGCAGAGGGCGTCAAACTGGGGGAGTGTGATCGGAAGATAGAAACGGCTGGGTGAGAATGAAAGTCTGTGGAAGGATAGAAGAAAGGAAAAGCCTGATTTGAGTTCTCTAGCTACAGTCGATGCTAGCCTCAGTCATCACCAACTGGCAGTGTTGTCTATCAAAAACAAATTAATGAAGATTTGTTTGATCGTGGTTATCGCAGTTTGTCAGCTATCACTACATCCATTAATTGATAATACAGTAATTTGGAGAAGCGTCCATTTAATTCTGACCAGATGAGCGAACAGCCAGTCCAAGTAATGCCAAGACCAAAAAGGATTGTGTTTATCCTGAAACCGTCCAATCAAAAGAAAGATAGCATTCATAAAAATGTTCTATACTGCGTATATATTTCCATCAACTTTGCATCGCAGGGTTTTTCCAGAAGACATATTGCATTGTTCCCAGGACTCCTGCACAATTTCCATTTAAAAGTAATGACTTGAAATTTCTAACATATTTTCAAGCACTTTTTATGTATAAGTTAAGTACTAGCATTTTCTGTTAATTAAAACCCTGGGGAGGGAATATGCCAGGAGACAGAGGGAGAAGAAGAAGAAAGTTATGCGTACAGGGCTGAGGGTAGCAACTTTTAAACAAAGGCACAATGACAGGCAAAGGTAAAGAGCTGGCTGATGATGCAGAGAAGGACAGTGCATTGTGTGCAGGAGAGACTAAGTGGAAGGACAATGAGGCCTGTGGCATTTGGACAGTTTAAACTCTTTTGCCAAAGGGTGGATAGGAGGAGAAATTTAGTAGGAGTGGTCCTGGAGGAGGAGGTTGCTAGGAATGTAGTGGGCGATTTGTCTGAAGGTAGAAGGTCTGATGTTGAATGTTGGTGATGGTGATGCTCCACTGGCTGTATGTCACATAGAGAAGGAGAAATTCCAAAGTAATAGAGAGTATTCCCATGGAGGAGAGAGTGGACATGTGTGTGAATGAAACGGAGGGGATGAGGAAGTGATGGGTGGGTTTGGTGTCAAGGAAAGGAACAAAGGACAGTTTGTGGTGGATTTTTCTAAGAGAATGGAAATGGTACTTGTAGTCAACCATTTGTACAATTTATACCATATTTAATCATTTCACAAAAGAAGAAGAACATTTGGTGACCTATGAAAGTGGAGGAAGGAGTATGCAAGTAACTACATTTGTGTAGAAGAGGAAACCTGAGGTAGATTGGGGACTGTAAGGTTGTGACGGGAGAGCATGGCCAGACAGCATCAGATGGTTGTGTAGAATGACTGTTGTAGTGAAGAAGAGAAACATACAGTAGTAAAATCAGTGAAGAAGACCAAACTGTGGAAACTGAGAATGTAAGAATGTTATAAGAATTTTAGAGAGGAGCTGTTAAAGGCCTGGGTGTTAAGAAAAAGCTTCCAAATGACTGGGCTAATATAGCAACATTAAATAGTGGGACAAGTAGGAAGGTCATGGTGCGTCATCTGAACAGAGAATAGATGATAAAGAAACCTGCTGGTGGAATAGTGAAGTGCAGGAAGTTATTCAGAGGAAGAGGTTAACTAAGTAGACATGGAACAATGAGAGGACTGATGAGAGTAAGAGGAATACAAAGAGATGTTATGTAGGTAGCAAAGCAGAAGGCATATGATGAGTTGTATGGGAGACTGAACACTAAGGAGGGAGAGAGGGACTTGTACCAAGTTGTGAGACTGGGGGATCAGACTAGAAAGGATGTGCAGCAGGTTAGGCTTGTTCAGTTTTTTGTATATAGCAACAGTAATATTTCTTTAATGTTTGAAGGGATCTCTGATCGGAACAATAGATCTTGTTTTATCATTTCAGTGTCTTATATTTTATATTGACAGATGCCACAGTAAAATGTGTCTGAAGAATAATTTTATATGATTTAGTAGATTTATGTCTTCTGTTTAACATGTTATATTTATTTGGAGCTTTAAACATTTAAAACTGCAGAGTAGTGGCAGTCATTCAGTGACCACAAAAGTAATTCAAGCCAAGTTAAATTATCTTCAGTCTG
>JBBPBX010047344.1:14806-26195 GCA_038048925.1 Garcialebias charrua | reverse complement strand
TGGCTTTTCTGCAACTGCTGTTGGAGAGAAAGCTAGTTTTTAGCACGATAAAAGTGTACGCGGCGGCCATTTTCATCATGTCACGAGGGTTTTGGTGGCAGGACGTTATTCAATCATTCTCTGATTAAACGTTTCCTGAGGGGCGTTAGACGCCTTAGACCCTTGAAGCGTGACATCACACCTCAGGGGGATCTGGCACTAGTTCTGGGCGCTTTAACCAAAGCCCCCTTTGAACCCTTAGAGGAGGTGTCAATTAAGTTTTTGTCCATAAAAACTGCTTTTTTGCTGGCACTCACGTCGGCAAAGAAGGTGAGTGACCTCTGCACTTTCCATAGCTCCCTCTTGTTTACAAATTAAACCTGATGGCAGCTCAGCGACTTTGAGGCCTAACCCGGCTTTATCCCAAGTCGCTCACCAGCAGTTTTTAAATCTCGGACAATAACTCTTAGTGGTTTCCATCTCCCTCCTCATGCTTCAGAGGAGGAAGCTAGGTCACACTTGCTGTGCCCAATTAGGGCTCTCAGAGCTTATCTGGCACGCACAACGAGTGTACGCCGCTCTCAAAGTTTGTTTGTCCATTAGGACAACTCAGCGGGTCGGGCTCTGTCCTCTCAGCGCCTCTCTCACTGGCTGTGTGAAGCCATATCAGAGGCCTACAAAGCTGAGGGGAAGGAGCCTCCTGCGTCTCTGCGAGCTCATTCGACGCGAGCTATGGCTTCGTCTGCAGCTCTGCACGGTGGGATGTCGGTCAGCGACATCTGTCAGGCCGCAGCTTGGAGCTCGTCCTGTTCTTACCCGTTTGTTTACGGGATGTGTCTACTTTTTCTATGACTCATTCAGTTCTGGGAGTCCTGGATAAGTAGTGGGAGTGCACCTCCTAATGTTTAACTGTTCCTCTGTACATAGTTCATGCAACAGTTGACGTTACACTATTTTTGTTTTGCAGTCGGAGAGTGTTCCTCTCCTTGTCTATGTGCAAAAAAAAAAAAAAAACACAACATCAAACAATATCTTTCAGTGTTGTGGCTTGCTGCACGGCAGCAGAGCACGTCTGGAGGTTGTTTAAAGGCCTGCAGGCCTTCCTCCAGCCCACCACCTGCCTTTCCTCTTGCATGAGGAAGGACGTGCTTATTGGAAATGGGAGAGCAGATGCTCCTCATTGGTGGGATCCAGCGTGGCATGGACTATTTCCTGCTACGCCCTTTATTCCAATAGGCGGAGCCAAAGGGCGGAGCTAACTACGACACTAGAACGTTGGTTACGTACCGTAACCCCAGATTCTATGAGTAGTTAGCGGAGCCCTTTGGCTATTGGGCCACGCTGTTTCCAAATGGCTGAATGAATTAGCTATATTTGGAGATAGATTCACCCCGGTCGAGGGGTTTTATCGACCCGAGGGGTGGGCCCATCCGGTAGGTGGGCGTGGACTAAAAGGTTTTCAGTAGGCGCTGACGCGCGGGGGGAGACTTCCAATAGGCGGAGCCAAAGGGCTCCGCTAACTACTCATAGAATCTGGGGTTACGGTACGTAACCAACGTTTTGATTGTAGGTCCCTGTTACTCTCATGTGAATAAAGCAGTGGGATGCTGTTTGTACAGAAAATATTCCATAACACAAGCTCATCTTTTGGTTATTACTACATTTGTTCTATTGAAATATTTATATTTTCAGGAAGGCCTGCACACAAGTCACAGACTGGTCTCCCACGCTGAAGTTGACAGACACACTTACTCTGAGACGCAGGAGCAGAAGAACAAGTAATGACACAAGCACCTGGCACAATAATTCAAAAATATTAAAGTAAATCTAAGATAAAATTACTGAAATCAATATAAAATTGAACATTACAGTATATCTTTGTGAATGAGTAAAAAATGTAGGAGCAACTGTATTTATTCTTTCTACTTTGAGTAGCAAACTTGGTCTTATTTTAGACTTTGTGATGCAAACATGACAGTTTTATTCTTTTTTTAAGGTACAGACGAGTGAAGGGCCAAGTTCCATCGTCTTGGATTCCGGAGGGGTTTGCTGCTTGCTCCAGTCGTCCAGTGGTCGTCCAGTGGTCGTCCAGTGGTCCCACATGATGAGGAATCTGTTCCAGTTTGTTTAAAATCAGAAACTGCCCATCATTTCTTGTTGAGGTGTATTTGACCTGGTATTTATTCTGGTATTTATTCTGCAGCCAATCATTTTCATTAAAAGACATCAAATCACCCACAGTTCTCATATTGTATTCAGTTTCAAATGTTTTTAGTTTATTCATTCATTCATTCATTCAACCTTTATTTATACAGGCTTGCCTCGTTGAGCCACGGGGACTCATTTACAAGAGGGACCTGTCTCACTCACACCCAGGGTCAATTTAGAGTTAACAATCAGCCTAAAATTTATAATTATAGCTTTTATTCTTATCAATCTCCTCCTGGAGGAGGAACCACAGCAACATGCATGTTTTTAAGTTTTGTACTTGTCAATAAAAAACTAAACTGGTAAGTTGCCAAAAAAACAATCACATCTAGTTTTTTTATTTGCAGTAGAACTTCTCATTAGACATTAAACAACGTATCTTATTGAAATAAAGAAGGTGAAACACAGCAACACCAAATGCACTTCAAACGCAGATTTATTTATAGAAATTATATTTTCACTCATTTGTTGCTGTGGTACATAACTGCACACAAACTTCTGGACCAACTGGAGCGTCATCCATCTCCTGGACCAACTGGAGCTTCATCCATCCCTGGACCAACTGGAGTGTCATCCATCCCTGGACCAACTGGAGTGTCATCCATCCCTGGACCAACTGGAGCGTCATCCATCTCCTGGACCAACTGGAGCGTCATCCATCTCCTGGACCAACTGGAGCTTCATCCATCCCTGGACCAACTGGAGTGTCATCCATCCCTGGACCAACTGGAGCTTCATCCATCTCCTGGACCAACTGGAGCTTCATCCATCCCTGGACCAACTGGAGTGTCATCCATCCCTGGACCAACTGGAGCTTCATCCATCCATCCCTGGACCAACTGGAGCATCATCCATCCATCCCTGGAACTCACCTTATGCAGAAATATAACAGAAAGGAGGAAAAGAAAAGTACAGTATACAAACATTAGGGTTCATTTATGAACACACACAAACACACCTAGATTATATATAAAAGAAACCCACGCACACACACACACACACCTATATTATATATATATATATATAAATAAACACAACAGACACCTATATTATATATACAGTATAAATAAATATACACAGACAGCATACATACAGTATATAGGTGCGTGTGTTTATTTGCCAGTTATGCACGAAAATATTAGTATCATTTAATCACTGACTACATAAAATCATTAAACTAAAAGCTGTCTCTTAAATCATACCTGGTGTTCTCGTTCCTCTGGAGGATACAGAGTCTTTTTTCAGGTGGTTTCTCGTAGCCCAGCCACAAAGAAGGATGCAGGTTTTTGTTTTCGGAGCCTGTTCAACACACACTAGTTGCAGCCACAAATTCAGCTTCGTCTGATTATTCTTACAGCCACGAACAGCGCAACAGGTACCAGAGCTCCACAAGACATCTTCGTGACAATATTAGCTCAAAATAACAGAAAACAGAACTTTAACAGAACTTCTACGATGCGCACAGATAAACAAGTAAACAACGAGGAGCCAATGCAGAAATTCTACTTCCGGGGTCAAAACGGAAGTAAGTCCCATAATCGCAAATACAGTGCCACCTTCAGGAATATTGTGGATAAATTTCAGTTTTATGTTAGTTTTTGTCAAAGCTTGAAAGAGGGACCAAAGAGCCGCATGTGGCTCCAGAGCCGTAGGTTGCAGACCCCTGGTATATGACATCACTTGAAATAAAGCATGAGAATAAACACATTTTAAGTGTTCTTTAGATTTTGCTATATTAAACAATCATGAAATTATTGTCAAGTTTTACCTTTGAAATTACAGCTTCCTTTTATCAGTGAAAACAGCACATGATATTGGATGTTTAACAAAAAAAATACATTTTAAAAGTCACAAACTATGATTTTAAATGTAAAAGTGGTTACACAGCTGCTTCTGGAGTCATGTAAGTTCGTCTTGAGTTTGGAGTGCAAGAACTGCTCAGTTTGGTAAGAAAAAAAAACTTTACTTAGTGTCTTCTGAACATCCATGCAGCCACCGTGTGCCAAAGTGTTTGACCTTTGAAGACTCAGCAAAGAAAGTAGCCTGACTGTCCCCCTCCATCACATGAGGCAATGCACAGCTTTGATGTTGCTTTCAAGTTTCAGTGTGGACACACAACTTTTCAAAAAGGGCTTTAAAATGCTAGTGTGGACATAAATTTTCATATCTAAACAGCTTTTTTTTTTCATTTATCTGCTTCAACATGGACATGGCCACGTTTAAAAAAGGTGCAGGACAGAAGCTGGAAAGTTGAGGATTAAAGCTTTGAAGATACCAAAGTGCTGACCACCAGCAGAGAAGTCTGCAGCTGGTCAGTCCTGCCGTTGTTTGCTCTGGAGGCAGCAGGAAGACACACGGACACAGCTGTCAGATATTTGCCGAACAACACACTTTATTACCATTTCATTATAAAGGAACGAATCACAAACAGTTTGGACCGAGTGTTATAGAAAAACCTCCTGCAAGTAAAACAATTTTAGGACCAAAAGACCACCAACTAAAGACTCACAGCTTTAGTTGGTGATAGTGATTTCTTTTTCCACTATTGAAAATGATTGGCTATACAAGTCCTCGACTTACGACGGCCTTGAGTTACAACGTTTCGAGGTTACGACACGCATCTCCATAAAAAAAAATACATTTTTTTTTTACATTTTTATTTGGAAAAGCCGAGTTCCGAGTTCCTTCTGGTTTTGACGGCAGAAGCAGTAGCTTGATGGCAGAAATGTAAACACTCTGGACCGCGCGAAGTATAGGCAGCCTCAGATGTTGTAAGAGCACAGAGCTAACATGCTAACAGGCCTTACTAGAAACACTCTGGACCGCGCGAAGTACAGGCAACCTCAGATGTTGGGGGAGTACCGAGCTAACATGCTAATAGGCCTTACTAGAAACACTCTGGACCGCGCGAAGTACAGGCAACCTCAGATGTTGTAAGAGCACCGACCTAACATGCTAACAGGCCTTACTAGAAACACTCTGGACCGCGCGAAGTACAGGCAACCTCAGATGTTGTAAGAGCACCGATCTAACATGCTAACAGGCCTTACTAGAAACACTCTGGACCGCGCGAAGTACAGGCAACCTCAGATGTTGTAAGAGCACAGAGCTAACATGCTAACAGGCCTTACTAGAAACACTCTGGACCGTGCGAAGTACAGGCAACCTCAGATGTTGTAAGAGCACCGAGCTAACATGCTAACAGGCCTTACTAGAAACACTCTGGACAGCGCGAAGTACAGGCAGCCTCAGATGTTGTAAGAGCACAGAGCTAACATGCTAACAGGCCTTACTAGAAACACTCTGGACAGCGCGAAGTACAGGCAACCTCAGATGTTGGAGGAGTACCGAGCTAACATGCTAACAGACGGATGAAGTCTTCAGCAGCTCCCAGTAGGTTATTGACTCTTTTTTTCCTTCATTATGGCTCCAAATGTATGTGTTTTTTGATAATTATGTAGGGTACTGTGTTAGGATAGGGTAAGTGCTTGGTAAAATACAGTATATTGTACGTATAAGGTGCAGTTTGTATATATGTTCCGACTTACGTGGAAATTCGAGTTATGACGGCGTGTAGGAATGGAACTCCATCGTAAGTCGAGGACTACCTGTACAATGGCTTTACGTTCACACTTAATCTTGTGTTTTTGCTACATGTTTCTTACTAATAAACACTTTTTTTTTTCAATGCAGTTAGCAAGGACTTCTGCATTTGGGCAAACAAGACTTGATCACAGGTAAAGTCTCTTAACTAGTTTATGTTGCCAGGATTGGCTGCTGCTGCACTTGCATTACATCCAAACTTGAAGGCCTTCCTCAAGGTGGGTCCATGTGGAGGTGGCATTCTGTAGTTTTCTGGTGCAGGCTTTGTCATGCTCTAGAAGCCATTGTTCAGCCAGCGAGATCGCTGGCACTCACTGGTGAGTTCCCCACACCCAGCCAGGCCTCCATTTCTCTTTAAGCAAGACGTCTTTTTGCACAAGTTGGTTCTTCATCGATGTCTTTGGATCACTCTTGATAAGATCCTTCCCAGAAACCAGTGTTTCCATGAAAGACATACTAAAAGAGCTAATGCCCCAGAGAACATGGTCCTCGGGATCACAAGTGACCATTTCAAGAAGTTAAGGTAGGTGAGTCCATGAAGGGCATTAAATACGGTAAGTAAGACAAATGATGGTAGGATGGAGCATGAGATGGATTAAAAAAAATGTTGCCTCATCCTCGGGAATGAGGGTGTTGATACGGTCTGTCACAGTTAAGGTAGAGTTGAGTCCAAAAGGAAAAACTCTTGATTCGTTGGTATACCTACAAAGTATGTTCATGCTCTTATCTATGGTCATGAAGCATGTATCTTCACTGAAAGAACACAATAGCTGGATACAAGCAGCTGAAATGAGCTTTCGCTGAAGGTTTTTCAAGATCGTTATTATAAATAAGGTGAGGGGTGTTGTTATCTGGGCAAAGCTTCAAGTAGGGATCCTCCTCTGCATCAAAGTGAGTCAGCTGAAGTGGATTAGGATTCCTCCTGGGCACCTCCCTGTGGAGGTATTCCTGGCATGGCCCACTGGGAGGAGACGCCGAGGAAGACTCAGAACACACTGAAGGAATTATGAATTCTTTCTGGACTGGGATTGCCTTGGAATCTCTCAGGTGGTGCTGGAGAGTGTTGCTGGGGAGAGATGTGTCAGGGTTTCCCTCTTGGATCTGTTGCCTCCATGACCATAACTGCACCAATAAGCAAATGGATGGATAGAAGACTTTATCAAAGCCACACAGGGGTGCGAAAATTGGCTATTACAGTGAAAGAAAGGGCAGGTAGGTATGGCACTAACCTTCAGCAACCACAGTAACATTCTTTCATAAAAACAAATCCACACTGTAATAACACGTTTCCAACATGCAGAGATCACGAAGCGTCAATTTTCAGTTAAATGTCACTGCTGTGATTCACACGTTTAAACATTTAGAGTCTGTGGTTAGATTTGAGATTAAACATGACATTAAGCGAGCTGGATAAGTGTCTCAGATTATCCTAACGATAATTAAAATGCCATTTCAGTTGATTTAGTAACTATAAACAGATTTTATAATGTTCAAATGTTTCACTGAGCCTTTTCAAGGTAAACATTTAGCCACTGATCTACTACAAATTTGCATATTTTAATCATTATGATTTATTTTATGACAGCAGCCAAATGGAGACACATTATATTTGCTGCATTCACATCAGAATGATGGCATGTTTGATGGACAGCTAATAATGATCAAACCCGGTAAAAGTTGTGAGAATTGTAAGTGATGGCTTATAGTCCAGATAATCTGTCAAATCAAAGATTGTGAAAATGTAATCGAAACATTTTATCCAAATTATCAGCCTAATCAAAAAGCTGAATGAAATAGAAAACTTTAAAGAGCTGACTCATGGTTGGTGATCAAGTCAGATTAGCGACTCGTCATTTGAGTGACAGTTGTAAAATATTGTGCAGTCTGTTCCACAGAACAGGGGGTTGAAAAATAAACCTGTGCTAGGTAAGGAGCACAAAAACACAAGACACAACATCACTTTGATCCTCTCACACGGTAAACCAGGTGCACACAACTCACAGCCTTGACTGATTGGCTGAATGTCCGTTGCTAAACGATTATGGTGTAGCGCACGTTTGCTCAGATTTTGATGCATCATATCTGAGATCAGCAGGTTATACCACAGACAGTGACGGTGAACTAATGAATGAGTAACTCTGCCATAAATGCGAAAACAGATCAATTTATTTGTTTTATGAAGTTGACATTTAGATGCGACAAGCAAAGATGGGGTTCTTATACATCAGCCTCTGCCACACATCGCAATGTTCGGTGAATCAAAGAGAACTGTGAATTTAAATTCTCACTCCTCTGCATCTTCTGTCCTGACTTCAACTCTATGCCCTCTCTAAATGCATCCATATATTTCCTCTATGTCTTTTTCAAGGCAGGTGCATTTTTAACATATTTCTACCAATACACCCACTGTCCATCCTCTGGACATGTCCAAACCACTGTCCCTCCTCTGGATACAGTATGTCCAAACCATCTCAGCATGTCCTCTCTATATCTCCCAGTTGTTCAACCTGTGCTGTACCTCTGATGATCTCATTCCTGACCTTATCCATCCTTGTCACTCATAAGGAGAACCTCAACATCTTAATTTCATTTCCAGTTCTTTCTCTTGACATTTTGTCAATGTCTCTGTCTCCAGACCATACAATATAGCTGGTCTCACTACTGTCTGGGAAACTTTTCCTTTGACCTTTGCTGACGTCCTTTTGTCACAAATGACTCCTGAAACTTTTCTCCATCCACTTCATCCTGTCTGGACTATCTTTCACCTCATTACCACACTCATCATTTTCCTGGACAGTGGACCCCAAGTACTTGAAGTCCTGTACCTTTGTGACCTCTGCTCCTTGTAGCCTCACTGTTTCACCAGCCTCCCTCACATTCACACACATGTACTGTACTCTGTCTTACTACGGCTGATTTTCATTCCTCTTCTTTCAAGTGCAAATCTCCACCTCTCCAAGTTCTTTTCCATCTGTTCCCAGTTCTCACCATCGATTATAATGTCATCAGCAAACATCATAGTCCATGAGGATTCCTGCCTGACCTCATCTGTTAGTCAGTCCATCACCAGAGCAAACAAGAAGGGGCTCAGAGTCGATCCTTGATTCACTCCCACCTCCACCTTGAAGCTATCTGTCACTCCTACAGCACATCTCACCACTGTCCTGCTGTCTTCATACATGTCCTGTACCAGTCTAACATACTTTTCACTCCAGATTTCCTCATGCAATACCACACCTCCTCTCTTGGCACCCTGTCATATGCTTTTTCTAAATCCACAAACACACAATGGAGTTCTTTCTGACCCTCTCTGTACTTCTCTATCAACATCCTCAAAGCAAAGATGGCATCTGTGGTGCTCTTTCTTGGCATGAAACCATACTGCTGCTCACAGATAGTCACCTCTTGTCTAAGTCTTGCTTCCACAACTCTCTCCCAGATCTTCATTGTGTGGCTCATCAACTTAATTCCCCTGTAGTTGCTACAACTCTGTACATCACCCTTGTTCTTAAAAATGGGCACCAGCACACTTCTTCTCCATTCTTCAGGCATTTTCTCACCCTCAAATATTCCATTGAATATTTGAGTCAAAAACCTCACTGCCACCTCTCCAAGACATTTCCAAACCTCCACTGGTATGTCATCAGGTCCTACTGCCTTCCCCTTCTTCATTCTTTTCAGATCTTTGCGGACTTCACCCTCACTAATCTTTCCTACTTCCTGGTCCACAGTTTCCATGACCTCTACTCTTCTCTTTCATTCTCTTCATTCATTAGCTCCTCAAAATAATCCTTCCATCTTCCTGTCACACTCTCCTCACTTGTTAGAATATTACCATTCATATCTTTAACAAGTCTAACCTGCTACACAACCTTTCCAGCCTGATCTATCTATCTCGTCAATCAGCACGAGTCCTTCTTGTCCACTTTGATAGTAGTGCCTAGTGTATTTTTAGTTGATGTTTTTCTTAGTTCATATCTTAGTTTTACTGTTCTTCTTTTACATTTTATTGTTGGATAACTGGGACCCTGTGTACATAATCTCGTTTCATCACATGTACCACATGTGGTGCGAATGACAATAAAGATTCTCTGACTGATAGTAAATGAGTGATGCGAACAGCCATGGGAGAAAATATAATTTATTGTAAACATTTAGTTGGAATAATTAAACTTCTTGGTCTTCAATTCAAACAATATATTTGATCATCCATACAGGTTCTGGTTGCAGAGTGGCAGTAGCTCAGTGGTCAGTGCTGTGGTCTTCTGAGGCTGCAAGTTAGAGCCCAGATTTGTTTTCTGTGGTGACCCTGGTAAGAAGATGCACCCTCAATATCAAAACATCAGCAACAGATGCTGGATGAAGGATGACATTTACTGTCTTTCGCCATTTGTGTTCTACTATGGGCACAAATACCAAAATGATGCTTAGAAGCAGAACTAACACAGCAACCAGCTTTAATAACCAAACATAAAAATAAATAAAAAGCATGCATTGTATTCTTGCCAATGACACCCAAAACAAATATAACTGGAAAGTTGGATTTAAAAAAACAACATGCTATCCCCAGAACCGACGTCCTGTTCTGTTTCATTATTTTGAAAAGCTGAAGTCTAACAGAAAGATGTGTCAAAATTTGAAACTATTGACAGAAACTGATTTTTAAATATGATTTCAGAGAATGGATCCAGAAACCAAAGTACTTCTAAGCCTCTCACACACAGTTTGATAATCACTGTTAAATCACAGACTATGAAAAATATGCATTCCTTTGCACACATGCACACTCCCACAAACACACACAACTATATTACACATGTACACATTTAGGATATTTCACACTTAACTCCATCCTACATTCATCTCTCTCCTCTCTCATCTCTCCCTCATGCAGCCACTGCAGGTTTTGTTTACAAGCCAATTTGAATGAAAATGAATCTCTCTTGGATGTTTCTAGAAAGCGGTCTAATCTACGCCGGCTGCTGCGAAGCCGGCCTTTTGTTTGGGATTACTGCAGCTTAGCGCTAGCTAACAATGAGGAGATGAGCAGCTCACCTCATCACCGTTAATGAAGTGTGGAGAGTCATTTAGCCGCTAGCTAGCTGCTACTGAGCCAGGATGATACCTTCACACATGCCTGCACTCACACACGTACAGAAATACACTTGTTTTCATATTTATTTCAGGACACAGATTATATTTATCCACAAATGTTCCATTTGTCACAGTTACACACTGCACCGCTGGCTCTCATGTGCAAACATTAAATGCACCCTTTATGGTGATCTACAAAAGTAAACTGCATATAATATAAAATGAGTAATTGTCAGGCCAGAATCGAGTGAAAATCCCAACCAAAATTTGATCATGTGCTGGTATTAAATTACCAGACCAAGTGTCCTGGCCTTTTCTCGCTGTTGCAACTTGAAGCCAGCAGGAACAACCAGTGTACAGAAGCTGCCATGTTGGGTTTCTGGGACCAGTGTTTGCACACTAGCAATGTGAGAAATTATTATCTGACCGTGCAGCAGTAAGGGACGAACTGTGTGGAAAGCAACAGTCTGTACCTGAAGAAATGATCCTGGCTGTTTTTTTTTTT
>JBBPBX010047344.1:0-13197 GCA_038048925.1 Garcialebias charrua | reverse complement strand
ATTTATATATATATATATATATATTTATATATATATAAATGGTAAATGGTAAATGGAGCTTATTTATATAGCGCTTTCCAGCCCCCTGTGAGGAGCCCCAAAGCGCTTTACAATACCAGCCATCCACCCATTCATACACCGGTAGTGGTAGCCTGCCTTGCAAGGCGCCATCCAGACCTACCGGGAGCAACTCGGGGTTAAGTGTCTTGCCCAGGGACACAACGACACATGGTGGGCGGACGCGGGATTCGAACCTCCAACCTTCCGATCGGGGGATGACTGCCATTACCACTACACCACGGCCGCCCCTATACAGTATATATACATATATGTGTGTGTGTGTGTGTATTTTTTCTGCATTAAGATTTACACTATGCTTCGACATTATACACCTGTAGTTTCAGTGTTTTCTAAATTGTACACAATTGAACCTCTTCTGTTATTTATCCAGTCTAATTTTAGGAATATACAAAGTACTTTTCTTTGGCACCTGGAAACCCTCCAAACTCACAAACACATTTGCTCAACTGTACTGTACTTGCAGTACTTTTTTTTTTTAAATTCATATTTTATTGAACTTTTTTGCAAAGCAGACATGACAGAAACAAGGTGCAGTAACAGCAACAGTGTACAAAATACAGACATACCAAACTGTACTTGCAGTGTGTTTTTAACACAGCGAACACAAGCAACAAACACTGTGATGCTTATTGGTTTATTTGAGTGTGGAGGAGAATGTAAGCCATGGTCACCAGGGTGGAAAGGCACCAAGGCAACAGGAGAAGCAGGAAGATTTAAGCTTGGCAGAGGCACACAGAGATTGCAGCGGTCCACACTGAGAGTATGCTGGCGTATCTTCTAACAGAGGGACTGAGCCCGGCATCTGATTAGTGAAGAGAGAGGCAGAGGGGAGAGTTTTGTTGTTTATCCAGATTTGTGGACGAGCATGACAGAGTCAAACCTCTGTGATGCATTCAGCTCAGGTTAGTGAGGAACTGATGCTTTAGTGGTTCCATACAGGACATCCCCCCGGCGTTTACTGGTACATGCACTGGAACATGTGGTTCATGCAAACAGGATTATACAATTCTATTTGCAGCATTTCATCTTTTCTCCGGCAATTTAAGGCCCAGTGTTGTTATATATTAATGTTTTACTTTGTCAAAACGCATTGAATGCATAAAAAGTACAATTCAAGAGGGAAAGCGACTGGGATTTTATAAAAACCTAATAAAAAAAGCATTAAACTGTGAAAAATCCAAACATAGTTAATTTGTTTTGTTGCTAAAACAGAAAAGTATCTGTTTGACATCATCATTTTCTGTCAGTCGGTAAATCGAATGACCTGTCAATGCTATACAAATTTAAACAAAACATAGAAGCTGCAACAAAATTTATTATTATTATTATTAAAATGGACAAATATAATATGATATAGGAATAAAAATAAACTAAAATATAATAATTACAAAATGTAATAACATTATGTAGCCAGACAGACAAATGTAAATAAGGATGTTAAAAGATGTAAATTTATATTGTGTGCACTTGCTCAATGCACACACACACACACCTCTCAGTTGTGTGTCTGATGTGACAGTTTGGTGCCATATTTACTGTAACGCATCAGCTTGAGTAACAAACTTCCATGTTGGTCAATATTTGAGATTCGCTTTGCTCCACCTTTCTGTTGTCTGATGCTGGTTGCAAAAACAAGTTGTTAAAAAAAATTCACAATTAAAGATTTAATTGACAAACAGAACATTTGAGGCTATCATAAAACAACTTTTAACTCAACGCTTTTATTTTGGTTGATGAACACTACAAAAAAGGAAAACAGTATTAAACAAAATTTAACTTCCATCCATTTACATATAAATGAAATGTACTTGTAGAACTTTTCTATATTTTCAAGATACTCACAATACAACCTGTGCCCTCATTTAAAGACTAGTCAGAGCTTTATCACATTCACACACCGATGGGACGCTCATCAGAGATGACGAGGGGTTCAGTGTCTTGCTCAGGGACACTTTGGTATGTGACTGCTGGTGGAATCAAACCCACAACTCTTGCATTGGAGGACGACTGCTCTAGACACTCAGCCACAGCCTTTACTTTATTTTGAAACCAAAAAACAAGTGTTTTTATAACTGCACTAGAAAATATCTGTCTCCTGCTGTTGCTTGATTGCATGTTAGAAAACTGAATGAGATTTTGTTACTCTTATGCAATTTAAAAAATATATATATTAGGACTTTGAAATATTTTAGGGCAGCACAGTAGCGCGGTACTTCGAATCCCGGTCCGGGGCCTTTCTGGGTGGAGTTTGCATGTTCTCTCCGTTCATGTGTGGGTTTTCTCTGGGTACTCCAGTTTCCTCCCACAGACCAAAAACATGCATGTTAGGCTGATTGGTAACTCTAAAATGTCCAGTGAGAGAGAGTGAATGGTTGTTTGTCTCGTTTGTCTCTATGTGTCCCTGTGATGGACTGGAGACTGTCCCCCGCCTCTCGCACAGTAACAGCTGGATATGGGCACTAGTGACCCTCGCAAACCAAATAAAGGAAGAAGCGAGTAAAGATAATGGATGGAAGGACGAGATATTTTAGACAACTGGGAAACTGTATGACGACTGTAGTTATCTGCTTTATTCTAAAGTGAGATGCTTAGCTCAGCTAGTTTTCAAAAATATGTCAACTTTATTTTACTTGAACTCCAATTAACTGGAAACACTGGCTTTTTGCAACATCTGTGTGGCTCAAACATGTGTGCTGCTTCAGACAGATGTTTTGTCTCACGGTGTCTCGGACAGAACGACAGTTTCAGCATCACAATGGACAAGTCCACTTTATTTATAAGGCACGTTTTGAAGAGCAGCTGTTAAAACTCGTGGTTAAATGGTTCGTGTTTCTCCTGAGGTCGAGAAACTTGGCGCCTCACTGATAATGTGTGTGTGTTGCAGGACAGTATGGAAGCGGATATGAGACGAAATGAAAACTAAAATGGTTTAGCAGGAATGCTTTTTCATTTCAAAGCCAAGCTGCCTTTTTTGAGTCATAAATAAAATTAAAAATGAATAAACCAAACTGCATTTTCATTTTCTTCTTTGAGACTGCTCAATTTGTAACTTAATTAAAATGATAAGTAAAATAACATTTAACATTTAATTTTCAATATATGTCTTTGTAAAAAGTGGCCAAAATTCATTTTGAAATGTCAATTTTGAAAATTAAAATGAAATAGCAGAAATGCTTTTTAATTTCAAAGTCAAGCTGCCTTTTTTGAGTCAGAAATAAAATTAAGATTAAATCATTTTCATTTTCTTAGTCAACACTGTCAATTGTCATTGAACAACAGAGCAAACTGCCTTTTCATTTTCAGCCTGCCCCCCCTGCGCTTTTAGTGTGACAATATTCAATCTCAAATGGCAAATCCAAGTCCCGCCCACTGAATCACTGATTGGCTGTTTTAGGAGCAGGCGGAGATTTAGCCAGGAAGACAGTGTCACCCAATTTGAAAGACAATACCCCTCAAAAAGAAGGTGCCAAGATTTTATCTAAGGGCCAGTTTACACGGCGCGTATTTTGAGTGTAACCGCTACTTTCTCTTTGCGACTTTGCTTATCGCCTACACGACGCTGCTGGCCCCCCTCGATGACACCGATACTTTTCTGACCCTGCTCTCAAGGTGGAAGTTTTTCGCTGACCCCCCGTTGATAATGTAAACATCTCCCGTGGAGCTTTTGTTTGAACACATGCACGCAGCACGCACGCGCAGACAGCCGGCATTTTAACAATGGCGGTGGACTGGACAGTGGACACACGCACCACTTTCTGAACTATAGCTGATGGAATATATTTTGATTCTCATATTTAATTATTCTACACCTTACCTGCATCTGTGTTGGAAGAGAGCCAGCTGCCTGGATCCAGTTGTCTGTTAACGAGGCAGTCGGACATTTCACGTGTCACGCTGCACTATAACATACTAAATGTGCTATATATTAACAGTTTAACAATAATAAACAGTATTTATGTTAGCGTGGGAGATATTTACATTTATCTGAGCTAAATGAAGCTATCTGGACTCGTTACGTCATGCCTAACAAGCTGCATGTTGAAAATGAAGACACCAGGTTGATTTTTAATTTATTTATTTATTCAACACCACAAACTCATGTCACAAACACTGAGAATTAAATTGAACACTTTTAAAAACACGTTAACCAAACTTTAATGGACTCTGTTGTTCATCCTGGTGGACACTGGACCCAGATCCGAACCGCCGGTTCGCTTCGTGGAACAGCTTCGACCTCGCAGGAAAAAAATAAAAATAAAACCTCAGTTGGTTGTTCTGTGATCGAACTAAACACCAGGACACATTATTAAGAACATGGTTTACCTTGTAGCGCTGCTGTAAATCAGCTGATTCTCACGGACTAAAGTCAGACATGTTGACTCGGTTCCGGTCCAGACGTCCAGTCAGCAACTGGTGTGCAGATGAAGCGGTCCACTTGGTGTCAGATCTGTTGACTCTTATCCAAATTCCAGCTTTAACTTGTTGTTAACTTGTTGACAACAACTTGTAGTAGCTGAACTTTTAGCCAGAGAGGAAAACAGGCTGCCTCGTGTGCTTTGTTTACCTCAAGCAGCAGTGGGTGGCGCATGCGCAGTAGTGAAGGTTCCATTGATCACAGCGCCATCTACAGGCCCAGCATGGTAACTACAGTAAATTCATGAGTGGGGGGGAGAGAGTCGTATCCACAGAATTCGCCCATGTCAACGCAAAACTTTCAACCTAATTAACATACCCAAAAGTTGCGTTTCCCCCACACAGTGTCCGTGTAAACAGGGCCTAAGTCACAGCCTGAGTGATCCCATCAGAGAACCTTTATTGTCATTCGCACCACATGTGGTACATGTGAATGTGATAAACAAGATTATTTACACAGGCTCCCAGTTCCATCCAACAAAGAACAGTAATACATCTAAGATGTTAACTAAGAAAAATATCAACTAAAAATACACTAAGCACTAATATCATAGAAAAACATTACTCCACACAGCAGCACAAACATGTAATAAAAATAAAATAATAAAAGTTTGTTTTGAAAATAACTGTTCACGAGAGAAAAATTACTGTAGTTATTTTATTAAAAATAAAGTTTTTAAACAAACGTTTTTGTTTAAAAAAAAATCATTACAATTCCAAAAGTTTTGATTACTATTTTAATTTTACTTAACTGTTAGTTTTTTTCATTGAATATTTGTGAAAACAATTTTCATTCAACCTTTATTTAGCTGCTGCTGTTTGTTTTCAAAGCTCTGAATGGACTTGCACCTCTCTACTGTACATCTCAGAACTTCTGAAAGCCCACCAGCCCGGCAGAGCTTTACGATCTGCCAGTCAACACCTGCTGGAGGTGCCTCGCTCAAGGTACAAACAATGGAGAGACCGGTCCTTTTCTGTTGCCGGCCCAAAAGCCTGGAACAGCCTCCCCCTTGAGCTGCGTGCCACCTCTGATCTGACTCTGTTCAAAACCAGACTGAAGACCCACTTGTTCAAAAAAGCTTTCAGTGTGTAACTTTTATTACTTTTGGTATTTTAGTATGTAGCATTTTTATTTCCATTGCCTTCTTTTATTGCTGTTGTTTCTTATTCTATTTTCATTGATTTATTGTTCCAGTTTATTCATCTTTTTATCCTGTTAAGCACCTTGGTCAATGCAAGGCATTATAGGAAGGTGCTATACAAATAAAGTTTATTATTATATTATTATTATTTATTTAGTCAGGTAAATCTACAAATCAGGAACATATCTGCATTGGTTTCTGCCAGGATTCCAACAGACTCTTAAAACCATTTAGAGAGGTCAGGGCCGAGAGCTTAAGATCTTTTTGTAAGATATTCCATGAAGCAGGAGCAGAGTAGGAGCCCTTTTTCCAAGTTCAGTCCTCACTGACGGAACACTGCAGGTGATGATGTCCTGAGAGCGCACGCTGTAGCTGCACTCACGCAAAGACATGTAGGAGGAGATGTATGAATGCAGCAGACCAAGAAGTAATTAAAAGATGAAAATGTACCAGTGGAAGAGTCTGTGTGAAGTTAATGGTGACCAGTTAACCAGTGAATACTGGGTGCAGTGGTGGGTACGATAATCACAGCCAGTTATGAATCTTAGTGCACCATGATAGACAGCATCCAACATCTGCAGGGTGCTTGTAGGAGCATTCATGTAGATAATGTCACCGTAATCAATGGAGGGAAGGAAAGTCACAGATACAAGGCGTTTCCTAACATTCAGTGTTAGACATAATCTATTTCTGAAAAAGAAACCCAGTTTAACTTTCAGTTTCTTCACTAGGTTTTCCACGTGTAGTTTAAAAGAGAGATGCGAATCGACCAGGATACCCAAATATTTATAGGAATCAAAAAGCTCAATAGGGACATCATTTGAAGATAAAATCAGAGGAAGAACTGCTGGGACCGACTTCCTGTTTGAAAAAAAAAACGTCCCTTTGGTTTTATCAGCATTTAGGACAAGTTTGAGACTGAACAAATTCTGCAGCTGTGCAGCCTCCATGCCACACGTTGATGCTGTAGCACAGGATGCTCTCCACTGCACACCTGTAGAAGGAGGTGAGGACTGAGCTTCTCAGACCAGCTTGTCTCAGCCGCCTGAGGAAGTAGAGTCTCTGATGACCTTTCTTGATCAGGCTGGTGGTGTTGTTGCTCCAGCTGAGGTTGTCATTCATGTGTACACCCAAGTACTGGTAGCTGGAGACCACTTCCACCGCAGATCATCTTATGTTCAGTGGGGTGTGGGTGTGTTTTTTCCTTATGAAGTCCACAATCATCTCCTTTGTCTTCTTCACATTGATGTGAAGTAGGGCTGGGCCATATCATATCGTTCACCATAATACTGGTAAAATAAGCTTGCCCGGGCAAGAAAAATTATATCATGATATGCTAATTTCATTAATTTCATTAATGTTTCACTAATGCTCAACAGATCTTAAGCTTCATTTTGTTTAGTTGTTTTGGGAAACTACACCTGCACTTTATTTTTTCTGGTGGATTTTGTTGATCTTTATTTTGTGCAGACTTTTTCAATCTAAATAACAGAAGGATCATTAAAAAAATATATATATATACAGTACTTGGAGACTGAATAGTTTACTAAATTAATTAATTTCTGTAAAATTACCCGTTGTTTTAAAAAAAAATTATAATACTGCAAAGCAACATGTTAAGTTAATTTTGTCAAATAAATAACTGATTTCTTTCTTTTTTTATTTGGGTTATATCACGAAATTTATCGTTATCGTCAGGATGCTCTGAAATATTACGATATAATATTCGAGCCATATCGCCCACCTCTAATGTGAAGGTTATTCTCCTTGCACGAGCTCTCCAGGTGTTCCACCTCCTGCTTGTAGCTGGACTCATCATAGTTTGTGATGCATTCCACCACAGCTGTGGATCATGATTTTGAAGGCAGATGTTCATTCATTCATTCAACCTTTATTTAGTCAGGTAAATCTTATTGAACCTCATGGGCTCATTTACGAAAGCGACCTGCTAAAACTAAAGAACGATGAACAGCAATGGTAGAATGTCCATAAACAATAAACAATAAACAAACAATAAACAATAGAAAACAAAAAAGAGAAAAAACAAAAGAAAGAATTATTATTATTTTTTTTAAACAAAGTATCAAAAAACGAGCAAAACATAAGGTAGACGTATAAAATCAAAGACAGGAACAAATCTGCATTGGTTTTTGCCAGGATTCCAACAGATTCTGAAAACCATTTAGAGAAGTCAAGGTCGAGAGCTTCAGATCTTTTTGTAAGATATTCCAGGAAGCAGGAGCAGAGTAGGAGAAGGCCCTTTTTCCAAGTTCAGTCCTCACTGACGGAACACTGCAGGTAATCATGTCCTGAGAGCGCACACTGTAGCTGCACTCACGCAAAGACATGTAGGAGGAGATGTATGAGGGCAGCAGACCAAGAAGTGATTTAAAGATGAAAATGTACCAGTGGAAGAGTCTGCGTGAGGTTAATGATGTCCAGTTAACCAGTGAATACAGGGTGCAGTGGTGGGTACGATAATCACAGCCAGTTATGAATCTTAGTGCACCATGATAGACAACATCCAACATCCGCAGGGTGCTTGTAGGAGCATTCATGTAGAGAATGTCACCGTAATCAATGGAGGGAAGGAAAGTCACAGATACAAGGCGTTTCCTAACATTCAGTGTTAGACATGATTTGTTTCTGAAAAAGAAACCCAGTTTAACTTTCAGTTTCTTCACTAGGTTTTCCACGTGGAGTTTAAAAGAGAGATGTGAATGGATCAGGATACCCAGATATTTATAGGAATCAACAAACTCAATAGGGACACCATTTGAAGATAAAATCAGAGGAGGATCTGCTGGAACCGCCTTCCTATTTGAAAAAAACATCCCTTTTGTTTTATCAGCATTTAGGACAAGTTTGAGACGGAACAAATCTGACTGGATGTAAAGTCCGAAAGAACATACGGGCGTCCTGTTCCAGGTGGGTGAGAGCAGTGTGGACCAGAGAGGAGATGGCATCCTCTGTTGATTGGTTCTCACAGTATGCATACTGGTGAGGGTCCTCGTTGATGTTGATGGTTGTTTTGATGTGGGTCATGACCAGTTTTTCGAAGCATTTAGCTACTATCGGGTGAGTGCCACTGGCCAATAGTCATTCAGAGCAGTCACTGTAGAGCTTTTTTGGACTAGGATGATGGTGGTGTGGTCTTCAGGCTGACGGGATCTGTCTACAGGGCAAGTGAGGTGTTAAAGATATTGGCCAGCACCTCGCAGAGCTGATCGGAACTTTCAACTTTTCAACACTTTCCCAACACTTTTTTTGGGATTATGGTATTTTGACCAATTGGGGTTAGGATTTCCAACTAAACGCAGTGATAGGACCACCAAACTCACAGATCCTGTTCTCCACGACAATCCTAACCGCAATCTGTGAGATTTGTGTCTGTCCTACGTTCTACCTATGAATTATGGGTATTTGTATTTGGACAAATTGGGGTTAGGATTTCCATCTAAACGTAGTGATAGGACCACCAAACTCACAGATCTTGTTCTCCATAACTCCCTGACCGCATTTTGTGAGATTCCTGTCTGTCCTACGTTCTACCTATGAATTATGGGTATTTGTATTTTGACAAATTGGGGTTAGGATTTCCAACTAAACATAGTGATAGGACCACCAAACTCACAGATCTTGTTCTCCATAACCCCCTCAACGCATTTTGTGAGATTTGTGTCTGTATTTATGTATGGATATCATGAAAATATCCAATAGGATCTATCACAGATGTGTATCCGGAAAATATCCAATACTAGGATTTATTATGTATGGGTATCCAGAAAATATCCAATTCATTCATTCATTCATTCAACCTTTATTTATACAGGCTAGCCTCGTTGAGCCACGGGGACTCATTCACAAGAGGGACCTGTCTCACTCACTCACACCTAGGGTCAATTTAGAGTTACCAATCAGCCTAACATGCATGTTTTTGGACTGTGGGAGGAAACCGGAGCACCCGGAGAAAACCCACGCATGCACAAAGAGAACATGCAAACTCCACCCAGAAAGGCCCCCGGACCGGGATTTGAACCAGGGACCTGCTAGCTGAGAGGCAGCAGCTCTACCAGTTGTGCCACTGTGCTGCCAATACTAGGATCTATCACAGATGTGTATCCGGAAAATATACTATACTAGGATTTATCATGTATGAGTATCCAGGACATATCCAGTGCTAGGATCTATCACAGATGGGTATGCGTAGGATATCCTGTACTAAGATCTGTTACAGATGAGATCTCCCCGTATATGACCGGAAACACATTGGATATGTGGCAGATACGTAAACTTGCATACTGTTGTATCTCCCCGGATATTAAAGTCAAAGTCAAAGTCAACTTTATTGTCAGATCTGCAATATGTACAGTGCAGGACATACACAGGACCGAAATTGCGTTTCTCTCAGTCCCTCGGTGCAACAGTAAACATCTAAACATTGAAACACTGAAACATATAATAATAGACATAAGCATAAAATAGTAAAACTAACACTGTCCTGAGTTTTTTTGCATAGTGGTATAAAAAAAAGAGTATAAAAAGTATAACTAAAATAAACTAAAGGTTTCTAGCATTGACATTTGCAAAGTGGCAAAGCAGCATATTAGGAATTAGCATATTAGGCCTTTTCGTCCAGTGGAATCTGTTGGAATCCTGGCAAAAACCCAATGCAGACATGTTCCTGTTACTGATTACTGCTACTGATTTTCTACATCTACTTTATAATGTTTTTGTTACTTTAATATTTTGTTTTTAATTTGTAAAAAAAAAAAAATCTGTATTTCTCTTTTATGCTTGTCTATTGTTGATTGTTTAAGGAAATTTCTATTGTTATTGTTGTCATCACTCTTTAGTTTGTAGCAGGTTGCTCTTGTTAATGAGTCCTCGAGGCTCAATGAGATTAACCTGACGAAATAAAGGTTGAATGAATGAATATGTCCAATCTTCTAATTTCCTTTGCTGCATAATGTACATTGCATTTATTCTAGCGTTAGGTAAATGTATCTTGAAGGAGAATAGCACTTAAATAAAAGTCCAACAAGGATATTCATTTAGAATTAAGAATAACTCACCCTGGACTACCATAATAGATATAATATATGCAATAACCAATCAAGTCACTCCTGTCCAATAAAAGCGTACAAATGAAGGTGACAAAACTCTATCCAGACTTTAAGTAAGTTTAGGGTCTGGTTCGCAGAGTATTGGTCTGCTGCCCTCATACATCTCCTCCTACATGTCTTTGCGTGAGTGCAGCTACAGTGTGCGCTCTCAGGACATGATTACCTGCAGTGTTCCGTCAGTGAGGACTGAACTTGGAAAAAGGGCCTTCTCTAGCCTGGCCCTCGCCATTCCTGCACAGCTCCACTCAATTCTCATTTCCCTTCACTGCACAGTCTGGGACTTCTCCCATCCACAAGGATTTCTCCGGTAGATTTTTGTTCGGACCAATCAGAGAACAGAAGGGACGGAGTTTTGGACCCTAACCCACGCCCCCACCTGTCCCAGCGCGCAGAGCCCTATAAAAGGGCTCTGCCAGCGCGCAGCCAGCGAGCAGCGGCATGTTCTCATTCAAAGCGATGCAAAGCGATGCAGAACTGTTTTATATGTGACACAAATTTATTAATTTCCCCTTCTTAATCCCTAATCTGGAGTTTTCTTTTGTTTTTTGGGCCAAAAGTCAAGTGATCGCTCGCGCCCTCCTCCTTCTCTCCCTCCGCTGAAATGATCAAGGAGGAAATGGCTGAGGTTGTCACGAGAATTAAACTCGGGTTTTACGTTGCTGACCGAGTCCCATCAGATGTTCTGGTCTTCTGGTGAGCTGGACCAGCGATCCATGGTTTTATTGTATTTTATTAAAATGTTTTATTAACATATAAACACATAATTTGCAGCGCGGCAGCCAGCAGCAAGAGAAGAGCTGCAGGAGGCGGAGCAGTTGTCAAGTTCACCAGAGCACGGGGGGTGGCTCTGAGGGGAGGGAGCAGAATGCTTTCCCTGTTCAAAATATCCAATGGTTTTGTTCCTCAGCAGAGCCCACGCCTCCAGCAAGAATCGTTTCCCTATGGAGAAAGTCCAGACCCTAGTACGAAGCAAAGTGAAGGACAGGGGTCTGGTTTAAACCAGGCTAGGCCTTCTCCTACTCTGCTCCTGCTTCCTGGAATATCTTACAAAAAGATCTGAAGCTCTCGGCCCTGACCTCGCTAAATGGTTTTAAGAGTCTGTTGGAATCCTGGCAGAAACCAATGCAGATATGTTCCATCCTGTCTTTGATTTTATACATCTACCTTATAATGTTTTTGCTAGTTTTTGCTACATTTTTCTTTTTCTTTTGTTTATTGTTTAATGTAATTGTATCATTGCTGTTCATCATTCTTTAGTTTGTAGCAGGTCGCTTTCGTAAATGAGCCCTCGAGGCTCTATAGACCCTTTTCACGGATCGTCATCAACCCGGAAATATACCGGCAATATACCGGAAGTTAGCCATCTTGGCGACATAGCGGTGTTAGCCTCAAAGCTATTCTAGTTGTGCGTTGTGTCTTGTCACACAAAATCAAGAAATGGTGAATTATTGTCGTGTCCATGGCTGCCACAATCGGTTAGATCGAGAGAAAAACCTACAGTAGTACAGATTACCACTCGTGATCACAAATCAAGGTGAAGTAACTCAGCAGTTATCAGAGGAACGTCGACGTCTGTGGCTGCCAGCCTAAACCAGAACTTGGATTGAAAAAAACTGAGCAACATCCGAATTTGCTCTGCACACTTTGTGTCAGGTAATATATTTCTTACAGTAGATTATAGTGAATTAGGGCATTACACGAATCATAAGTTTATTGAGCACGAGGACAGACCTTTGAAACACCACCTCCCTTTCTCTGTTTAAGACAGCCCTGAAAACACATCTCTTTAGACTAGCTTATCATTAACTTTACTAAATGTATTTTATATTATATCATCCTTATGTATTTTATATTTCAATTTGTCACTGATAATGTTTGAACTGAATTGGTTTGTTAAGTGTCCTTGGGTGTCCTGAAAGGAGCTTTTAAATAAAATGATTATTATTATTACAATCCTTTAACTGTGCTGCATAAAATGTACATGGAACGTTAATTTTTTTTGTTGAGTTATTTGTTTTTTACAAATAGCATAAACAACTCAACAACTGAAAGCTTGAGTTATTTGCTGATTATTCAAAATTCATAAGAGCCATGACAGTGACATGACACTCGTGACAAGAGCACTGTCATGAGAAACTACACACCTAGCTCTCAAGTTGAAAAGCAAAAAATACGTACAAACACTAAATATGTAAGAAGCAGTACTGTAGTATGACCTCCTCCCTGTCCACCCACTTGCATGGGAGCATAATGTGGCCAGCGTGCGAGCTGAGACGCATCCAATGAAAAAGTAGGATTTAGTATACATTTACAATAAGCACATACAATAACCTAAATTAACTGTTCTTGTGTTGTTTGACAACTGACAATCCGGTGCTATGTTGTAAATCCTGTTTTGAAATTCATATGCATATTAACACACCAATTATTTACAA
>JBBPBX010047343.1:3672-26195 GCA_038048925.1 Garcialebias charrua | reverse complement strand
TATTTGCAGAATTTAGTATAATAGAAGACAAATAAACAATTTATATTAGACTTGTTCAAATAATTATCCCATTTTTATGGAATATTGTAATAAATTATTTAGAAAAAAGGTCCTCTTTGCTTAATTGGTTTTTATGTTGATTCCTAAAGTATTACTGATGCAGTCAGGTGAAAATATGTGAATATTAAATTCACCTTTATGTATTTATTTTAAATATGATTTTCATGCGACCATTTGAATGGAAAATATTTAAAAAAAACTTATGAGAACAAGGTTTTACTCTGCATAAAGTTTCTGGTCAACATCTGTACTCGTTGATTTTTTATTAATTTTTTTCCATGTGGCAATGCTAAATTTTAAGCAAGTTCTAATAGTTATTTATTACATCACTGATCTTTTAATGTTTTTATCCGGCCTGAGTGTTTCAGAGTTTCAAGACTATAAAGTATTTTTACTTCCTGTTAAACAATCAACTCTTAATGACTCTACTTTTAGTTGGGTTGTTATGAACGCACTTCTCTTTTTGCCCAGATAAAAACCGTTGTCCCCAAACTACGTGTCCTATTTTACAGTAAGCACTGACCACACTTTCAGATTCAAATATCCTACGTTGTAAATCTAGAAGACCACAACTGATCGCGATTCGTGCGTAAATGAGTGTTGGCTCTAGCCTTGAGGCAGCTATTTGATCCTGTTAGAAAGCCACACAGAGCTAAACGTTGTCTTTAGCTCATTATAAATCCGTATCTTCTACAGGCCTCCATAGAACCTACCACCCTGCAAGGCACGCAGTTATACTGTACAGTGACGCACATTAGCCATCTCTCCATCTGTCCTCCTCGCCCCTCTGTGGCTCCACGGTATCCCCAAGAAGCCGACCTCCCCCTCATGTGTCAGAGGAGCTTCCTCCTCGGCCGTTCTGTGCACATCTGACAGGGCGCTCGCCCGTTTAAGACACCCAAGGAACATGAAACGGAGCCGGTCCGAGATGTCAGCTGGTTGCTCCATCTGCCAGTCAGTGGGATGGTAAAGCTTTTGTCGTGTGGAGGTGGGGGAGCTAACCTCAGGAGTGCTCCGTGTCCTGCTCAGGCGTGTTTGTGTGTGTTTATGCGTGTTTGGATGGGAGACTGCATCATATATTTCAAACAAACAACAACAACAACAACAAAAAAGCTGCTTACGTGCTGACATTGTTCTTTCAGTTTTTGACATTTTGACAAAAACGACCAAAGTTTACATTTAGATTTTTGAGTTGCAGTTGGAAGTAAACAAACTTCTGCGTTTGCCACATTCTTGAATGTTTTCTCTCTCTCTTTTTTTATTTTTTTATTTTTTTCCCTGGAATAAAATGTATGGTTGTCATAGTATAATCCTCAGCTGGATTGAAGTTAATTGGTCTCATTTGAAAAATGCTCACTTCTTTTGGAAGCCATTTTTTGTTACGGAGGGACTTAAGCTTTTGAATGTCCTGAAACTTGTCTTTATCCTTTCCTGTTTCCCAGCGTAAAAAAAATTATAACCTTGACATACAAACAGTTTGACTCCCATATAAATGAACCAAAGAGATGCTCGCTGCCTTGCTGAACAGAAGTGGTGCATTCTATGTTTTGGTAGATAGGCTGCGCCCTTGAGCTGCTTTATGAGCCGCCACCTGTTCTCCCTCGTTGAGAAGCTCCTCAAATAAAAATAAGGGCCGCTGTGCTTGCACAAATGCACGGACACAATCTCCTGAATGGGCCCGAGTCCCTAAAAGAAAGTGTACACAGAGAGTGTGGACTCCTTTATTTGCCACTGAGTTTGAGCTTTTGTTGTTCTGACTGCTGAGGATATCAGCACAAGTTAATAAATAATAATAATAATAATAATAATAATAATGAATTCAATTTATAACGCACTTTTCATTAATGAAAATCTCAAAGTTAATATCTGGATCTTTGCATCGATGTGCACGTGTGTGCCTTCTAGTTGTGTGAATGCTCATGACGCATTCACACGGTTGTCATCCATTTTTCTTCTGTAAGTTTTTCAGCGAGATTCTCATCCCGCGGTTTTCAAGCGATTTCAACAAATCGTATCAAAACTGTCAGCTCGTTAAGGAGAAGGGAGCTGTGACTTTTTGGTATTGGTGCAAATTGAAATGTTTAGCCTTTTCTGCCACTTTTTCCTTGTAGAAAATGAATTGAGCTCATTTTACATCCTTCAAATCTTTAGGTCTGTTTACAACCTTTTACTGCTCCTTTCACACTTTGTTCTGGTTCAGCTTCTTTCAGCGTCGTCGTCCAAATCTAAACTTTTCTTCAGCTACTTTCAGCTCATTTCTGTTGTTTCTTTCAGCTGTTTTTGTGCTCCTTTCAGATTCTTTCTGATGACTACAACATTTTTGTGCTTCTAACTTCTTTCTGCTAATTTCACCTTGTTATGCCCCTTTCAGCTTATTTTCTGTAAGTTTCTGCTTTTTCTACTAGTTCAGCTACTATATAGCTGTTGTATGCTAATTTAAGTGTTTTCAGCTAATTCAACATTTTTTTGCACTCATTTAAACTTTTTTCAGCTTAATTAAACAAAAAATTATTCTTTCCACTTCCTACTGGTCATTTAGACTTGTTTCTGTATTTTTAGCTACTTTTCAGCAGTTTTTGGTTGCTAATTTCAGCTTTTTTCAGATAATTTCCAATTTGTTGTGCTTAGGGATGTGCCGATCGATCGGTAACCGATCAATCGGCACCGATAATCATTAAAGCGGATGTGATCGGCTTTTGCCTTCAATTACCGATCACAGAGCCTGTGATGCGAAGTTTGCTAACTGCAAAACGTGCGACGAAAAAGTACCTCGTGGAGGAATTTCAACGAAGTCCTTCAACACAACAAACCTAATTCGTCATTAAAATGTTTTAATACGTTTTAATAACTTACCAAAAGCCGTCTGCCAGCGCCGCCATAAGCAACACCTGTTAGCATGTAGCCCCACCGAGTAGCCCACCGAGTCCGCTCCGCTGCGCAGTTACGGGCAGTCCAGTTTAGCTGCGGCTTCAAAAAGGCTGTCGGCTTTGTTATTCCAAGTTAGCTGGGTGTCCCCCGATATCTTCTGCTTCCAGTCCGACATCGAGGCGAGCTCCAGGAACCTCTGATCGCACAAAGCCGGCTGTCTGCTGCAGGTCCGGTTTAGCATGTTAGCCTTAGCTCATACCATGAGCTGCTGGTCTCGCGCGCGCTCGGCGGAGCGATCGCGGCTGCTGCTCCAGTCCTGAGACATTCACAGAGTTCAGGGAGTGTTTCCAGTTAATTTATCCGTATGAGGCATCCTCTTATGGGAGAAACAGTCCTCCAAAAGCCGACTGCCGAGTGTGGAACTGAATGTAAAATGGCGGAGGCGGTATTTCCTGGTTCTTCTTCTTCTTCTATAGAGTTGAATGGCGGTTGGCGAACTCATATTAAGCGCATTACCGCCACCTGGTTCCCGCAGGAAGTTGTTCAAAAAAGCACGAAATTATTTAAAAATAATAATAATGATACTTTACGTATTTATAAAGCCATTTGTAAAAACAGCCAACAGTGCAGCTTTAAGTAGCAAATGGGGTATTTTAGTTTTTTATATGAAGTAATAGATGTTTTTTTTTTAAACAATAAAAAACTTTTTTTTAATTGAAAGTTAGTAAGGTAAACATTTTTCTTTGATAATGCAGTTGATAATTACTTTTATTTACTTTGTTCTCTGAAATAAATTAGTAAAAATATGTTTTTGTCTGAATTATGGTGATTTTATGGTTCTGAAAATAACATGAGTGCTGCTTCTGGCTACAAGATCTGAAAAGTTTTCAGATCTTGTAGCCAGAAGCAGCACTCATAAATTACAGGTAAGCCATTTGATCGGTGATCGGTGATCGGTTTATGTGATCGGCTCACATATAGGCAATCGGTAATTGTGATCGGTATCGGTGATCGTCACACATAGGTGATCGGTATCGGTATCGGTTTCAAAAAACCTGATCGGCACATCCCTAGTTGTGCTCATTTCTGCTTCTTTCAGCAAACATGTTCTTTCTGCTTTCTTCTGCTAATTTAAGCTTGCTCTACCTTTAAGCTTTTTTTTTGGTTACAATTTGTAGCTAATTTCAGCTGTTTTCATATAAATTCAAGGTTTATTTTCTGTTACTTTCAGCCTAATTAGGCTTCTTTCTGCCAGTTTCAGCTTGTTATGCTCCTTTCTATTTTTTCTGCTAGTTGCAGCATTTTCTGCTAGTTTAGCTGCTTTGTAGCAGTTTTGTGCTAAATTGAGCTTTTTCAGCTAATTCCAAATTTTTTAGCTTATTTAAGCTCCTTCCACTTTTATCTGGTAGTTTAAGATTCTCTCTGCCTTTTCAGCAACTTTTCTTTTTTTTTTAGCTAATTCCCTAATTTTTGTGCTAATTTCTGCTCTTTTAAACCTATTTCAACTACCGTATTTTCCAGCCTATATGTCACAGTTTTTTTAAACTAATTTTCATGTCCTGCGACTTATGGGGCGAAGCGACATATTTATGGATTTTTTCCCATACTTTTAGACCAATTTTTGTCTAAGATATGACAGTTTCCATTCATTCTGACGGAAAAAAAAATGGAGCAGTACCACTTTCAGCTGCTAGGGGCAGCAGTACCACTTTCGGCCGCTAGGGTCCACTGACCGTTCCCAGCTCCTGTGTCCGAAAAAAGCCTCCTCTGCCCGGCCTCCTGAACTCTGGAGGTAGGTCTGAACTAGTGTTTGTTAGCAAAATAGCTCAAGAACCACACGACAGATTTTGATGAAACTTACAGAAAGTGATCACTGGATGGATATTTACAACCTATTAGCTGTAGGAGATGTTTGAGCGAAAATTCGATTTATTTATCATTTATTTTCGCAACCGTTTGGAAGACGTCAAAGCGAAACAATTTAAATCCAGCAGATTTGACCATTACGTGAATTTATTAAGGAATGGTTAAGCTCAGGAACACTTGTGCTATAATGTCAGCTAACACATATATATTTTTAAGCGTTTATTTAGCTAAATTTTAAAGAAATGAAGCATATCCGCTCGCTGCGCGTGCACGTGGCGAAACTACTTTTTAAAATCCAGCTGATTTGACCATTTCGTGAATTTATTAAGGAAAGGTTAAGCTCAGACACATCTTTGCTATAATTTTCAGCAAACAAATAATTGTTTTTACTGTGTTAATCTTGTAAAGTCCTTTCGTGCTCGCTCACTCCTGTGGCCGCCATATGCAGCAGGGCCGTGACACGTAACATACGCGACGCGTCAGCGTTGACGCTTAATAGATGCGACGTATCCGGAGGTGCGACACGTTTATGGATTTTTCCAATTTATTGGACATATTGGGCTAAAGCGACTCATGGGGCGGAGCGACTTTTCACCCGGAAAATACGGTATTTGTGTTCTTTCTTCTGCTAACTTAGACTTATTCTTCCATTTCTGCTACATTTGAGCATGTTTTTAGCTAATTTCAGCTGTTTTTCAGTAAGTTCTTCAGCAATAAGCATTCACACTGCATTTTCGCAGGAAATGCAATTTCTCTAGTTATGTGTTCATTTTGTAATCAGGTGTAGCCAGGTTTCCAACAAAGCCATCTTTCTTGTTGTTTTTTTTTTCCTTTCTTTTTTTAGTTGACCTCTTTGTATAAAGTTCCTTACAAGTGGTCTAGACAGTCCCCCTGTTCACATGAGTTGGTCTCATCACATGATGTGCGTTAGCGGTAGTCCTGAAGGCTTGATGTATGCACAGTTATGCACCATCAAGTCCTCCACGAGAACTTCTATGATCTTGGGTTATTCAATCATCAATCAAGGCCGACTGCGGTGCACTGTTCTGTCGCCCATCTTTTAAAGTACAGTTGTGAAGGACTGGCTAAGATGGCCTAAGGGACACCTTCCTTGGTCTGGCATGTTTCAAGTTTGATGTGTGTAGGTGCCTAGTTACAACTACACACAGAGCAAAGTTGGTGCATTGATGTAGACTTTTTAAACATGTTTAGTGAAGGCCATCTGATCGTAGGAATGTGCTTATTAGAGCTTTTTAAAAAAGGAATCAGACGTCGTTTTGGCAGACTTATTTTAGCAATTAGTTAAGCATTTTGCTGCTGAAATTCTCATCATTTTCAACTTTCAAGTGCATTTCTAAGGTTAAGAAAATAAACAAGAGGAAGCCTTAAAAAACATAATTTACTAAAGTAATAACTTGATTTGTTAGATACTTTAAATGCCTTTTATTTCAATTGATTTTATTGTAATGACTCAAATAGATATTTGAAGCAGTTTATTGGGGCTTTCATATCAGGCTGCAACAGTTTGACTCCTTGAGGTGAATAAACGTGTAAAATGTGTCACGGGCTATAAATTATTTAAACCTTAAAGTTACTTCAAGGATTAGGGCCATCTATGGGAAGCCATGGACGGAGTGAAAAGAAAAATGACTTTGGATGAAAACGGTGTTGGCGAATCCAGATAAATAATTCATTTTCTCAAGAAACCTGATCATGTAAGATCTATTTTTTTGTCCCTCTGTCTTCTGTGACAGATTCACCCATCTCTCCTGGGGAGGCTTTCACTCCCAATTGTAACACAACCGTCATCCAGTGACAACAATGGCTCAGGCACTCTACCTTTGGAATACGACTACAGTTAACTTAACACGTCTCGATACGCGAGCTCCACCTTTGATGTAATTGATTTAAGTGGTTTGAGCATCCGTTTCTTGCTGAAGAGTTGAATGTCTTCTAGGTAGGTCTGACAAGATGTTCCTCAGAGGGTGTTGCTTCTGTCTCATTTTTAACAAAATACATGTTTTTATTCTTTCACTTGCTGACTTGCCCTGTGTCAGCTATATTTCTGCCCTTCTGAACAGTCGTGGGGTCAAATTCACATCGGGATAGGCATATAGCTACTCTTACTGTGCTGTAATCCACCTGCCTATTCATATTGGCTGTAATAGGATCATAAAAATCAAGTGCAAAAACAACAGATCAATAAGCCTTCTTAGTTTACCGTAATAGGAATTTGTCATCTTACAAGCAAATAATGCAGTTTGGTGTGTTTAACCTTTCTGTTTTTTTTTTCCCTTTGTGAGTTGCGCTTTAGCATGAATGTTGATATTGTCTTTCATCAAAGTAAAGACGAGCGTATTCGTTGTCTTTAAGGGGTTTTATCGCCTCTGCAACATGCTACATTTGGATGTTGCATCTGTTTTATAACAATCTGAAGAGCCGCCGCGCTTTCATAAAACGAGCACATCAGTGTAATACACAACAAGAGAGAACACATCAAACTAGTTGCTTTGAATAATCAGCTTCAATCGAACACAGACGTTTTTTTTTTTTCTTAAAGAAAATCTGTGATATACCTCCTAAATTTCATGCAGTTTAGGTGCTTCGTCTGTTAGCGTTGTACGTTTCTTTTTTGCTCAGCTGTTTATATTTCACTCAGCAACAAACGTGTATTTATTTCTTTATTTTTTTGGTGAAGTTACAACTTTTCATACAGAATGTGTTCCTGTTTGTGCGATTGAAGTGGTGTTGAGCGGGATGGGTACGTGTCTTGAGCCACCTGGATTTATTTGGGCCAAACAAGAGGGGGCCCATGTCTGTCTGGGTCCCCTCTTCTGTCTGCAGCGGGGCCTTAGAGCCATGAACAGAAGGTGCCTCCTCACAACTCACACCTGAGCTTCTCCCAGCCTGGGACCAACCTTCTCTTTCTGTCTCTCCCTCCATCCATGCAGCCTCTTTCTGTGGCGTGTCCTCTGTTTCCTCCCCACTTCTCTCCCAGGCCATGGCCTGGCCTACTTTTACCTCTTCTGCTCTGGACCCTTTGATGTTAATCATGCTGGCCTTTTTCACAGATCACATGCACTTTGATAAATATCCCATTTGGACAATCCTCAGTTTGTTTATGAATATAGATTTCAAAAGTATGATATGAAGTTGATGGTCTACAAAGAGAAGTTCATTCTCATGTGTATCGCAGTAAATGATGCTAACGTTTGCAGTTTGAAAACTCCTCTGTTCACTTGACGCTCTTCTTTTTTTAAGACGTTAAAAACTTTGTTCCTCTTTTTTTTATTTGCTGAAGGTTTTATTTCAACAAACCTTGACTCAGTTGCTGGAGAGGAGGCTTTATTCCGTGTGTAAATGCATGTTTGCTTGTCTGTTAGCATCTTTTTTATTTAATCTTGAAGTGACAGGGTGTGAAGCTGGGTAGGCGTGTGCATCTCAGAAGTCAAAAGCTCAAGCACTAACAAGACATCAAGTTGACGCTAGCTTTTTTATTTTTTATTTTTTTAATCCACCCAAACTCAAAAAATGTTTTCTTCTGGTCATTTTAGCATTAAGCTAGAGAATTTCACCACAGGGAATAAACAACCGATTGTGCACATTATCACAAACTGCAGTCCCACGAAGACACATTTATGGTCCATATTTTTTTGAAAATTAGATTATTTTTTTTACACAAAAGCATTACAAATATACAATACAATACAGTGTAACAATATATACAAATGTGGCTGATTTTCAATGTATCATATTACTACCCATCTTTTCAACAGAGGATGGAACGTATAATGTGTTATGTGAGATAATTAGTTGCTTTTTTTTGAGGTATGTCATGTTTAAAAGTAATGTAACAAATCACTTTACATTTAAATGTGCAAATTCAAATTCTAAAAGCTGATATTATTTTTAAGATCATGAGATTTTAAAGGAATATGCTCCCATCACTTTGTTTTGTATTCTTCATTGTCTAAAAGGTAACATTTTATGAATAAATGAACAAACATGGAACATTTTAAAATTGTGCATATTTCACATTTTATATTAAACACATATGTTTATTCAGTCAGCCTTTATTTATACAGGTTAGTGTCATTGAGTCACGAGGACTCATTTTTAAGAGAGGCCTGTTTTAAACAAACAAACAAAAAAACACAGATGAGGTACAAAATAACACAGATGAGGTACAGACAACAAAAGTCATAAAATAACATATAAAGTGAAAAATAAATAAAAGTAGTGATATAAAACAAAGTAAAATCTAGCTACATTTTGAAACGGGGTAAAATACTAAAAAAACAGGAACATGTCTGTATTGGTTTTTGCATTGAATTTAATTGTTTAAAATCCTTTAGAGAGGTCAAAGTCGACAGCTTCAGATCTTTTTACAAGATATTCCAGGCTACAGGAGCGGAGTAAGAGATGGGCGATTTGCTGAATAAAGTTTGCACTGAGGGGACACAGTGATGTAATGATGTCTTGAGAGTGCACGCTGTAGCTGCACTGACAACGTGACATGTAGGAGGAGATGTATGAAGGCAACAGACCAAGAAGTGATTTAAAGATGAAAATGTACCAGTGTGAGAGTGCGTGAAGTTAATGATGACCAGTTAACCAGTGAATACAGGGTGCAATGGGACGTTCGGTAGTTTCTCTATACACCAATGACTGTACCTCTAATGACCCGTCTGTTAAACTCCTGAAGTTCGCAGATGACACTACAGTCATTGGACTTATCAGTGATGACAACGAGTCTGCATACCGACAGGAGGTGGAACGACTGATGTCCTGGTGCAGCCTGAACAAACTGGAGCTGAACACACTGAAGACAGTAGAGATGAGAGTGGACTTCAGGAGACACCCCCCAGAACTGCTGCCCCTCAAAATCTTCAACAGCCCCGTGTCTACGGTAGAGTCCTTCAGGTTCCTGGGAACCACCATCTCACATGACCTGAAGTGGGAGCACAACATCACCTCCATCCTCAAAAAGGCCCAGCAGAGACTGTACTTCCTACGCCAGTTGAGGAAGCTGGACCTGCCTCAGGAGCTGCTGATCCAGTTCTACACTGCAGTCATTGAGTCCATCCTGTGTACATCCATCACAGTCTGGTTTGGAGCAGCCACAAGGCAGGACAGGAACAGGCTGCAGCGAACAGTGAGGACGGCTGAGAAAGTCATCGGGGCTTCACTGCCCTCCATTCAGGACTTGTACCACGCAAGAACCAGGAAACGGGCTGGAAAAATCATCACAGACTCCACACACCCGGGTCACAACATGTTCCAACTTCTCCCGTCTGGCAGACGCTACAGATCTCTGTCCACTAAGACTGTCAGACACAAGAACAGTTTCTTCCCCCAGGCCATCACCATCATCAACAGCTGATCATCAGACATCAATCAGCGTGACCCCCAACTCATTCACAACCCCCATGTGATGTGAATCTTTCTGTATACAGTATTGTGTATTATTTTTAAGTTATATGTAAAGGATCTGTATAGTGTCAATACCAAAGAGACATTTTTTTAGCTTTTTTTTTTAGCATTTATTTTTAGCATTCTTTTTAGCATTCCTTAGAGAGACATTTTCTAGAGAGACACGAACAGCCGGAAACAAATTCCTTGTGTGTGTCAACATACTTGGCCAATAAACCTGATTCTGATTCTGATTCTGATTACAGCCAGTTATGAATCTTGGTGCACCGTGATAGACAGCATCCAACATCTGCAAGGAGCTTGCAGGAGCATTTATGTAAAAAATATCACCATAGTCGGTGGAGGGAAGGAAAGTAGCAGTTACAAGGCGTTTCCTAGCAAACAGAGTTAAAAAAGATCTATTTCTGAAAAAGAAACCCAGTTTTAATTTCAGTTTCTTTACCAAGTTTTCAGCATGAGGCTTAAAAGAGAGATGTGCATCGCCCAAGATTCCCAAGTATTTGTAAGAATCGACAAACTCAATAGGAACATCATTCACAGATAAGATAGGAGGAAGGACTGCTGGTACCGACTTCCTGTTTGAAAACAACATCCCTTTGGTTTTATCAGCATTTAGCACCAGTTTGAGATGGAACAAATCTGACTGGATGATGTCGAATGCAGACTGGAAAAGCTGGAAAACCTTAGCAACAGTTTTAGCTCAACAATAAACAACTTTGTCGTCGGCAAAGAAATGTAAGGATGAATCAGGAATGATCTGACCTACATTACTTATGTAGCTTGTAAAGAGGGTGGGTCCTAAGATTGAGTCTTGTGGTACACCATTGTTGACAATTAAATAACTGGGAAAAGTACCATTATGTTGAACACATTGCCTCCAACATGAGAGGTCATTAGAGAACCAACCAATAGTGTGGTTTGAGAAGCCATTGTATGAAAGCAGACTTATCTATGTTATATTCACATTTGGTCTCATTGTGGACAAACAGTATGTTTGGATAAAGCTCTTATTTGTTCTGTTTCTTGGTTGTAGAAAATTCTATACCTTGGTTTTGCCAGTCATGCCTACTTAATAAATGTTATAAATGTCAGATTTGGAGGTATAAAGTGAAAACTGTGTTTTATATCTACAAGTTTTTGAAGATGCCATGTTTATTTCTCTTTTCTCCTCAAATTTGAATATGATTATGCTTCAGAGGACATTAAGTGTTTTGATTGACCCAACCATAGTCTCCATACCACAACTTCCTTTTCAAACGCTTCTTTGTTTTTATTGTGCAGATTTCCTTGAGGATGTTGCAGCTTGTGGGTCATTTCACAACATGAACCTCAAGTCTTGTGGCGCACTCAAAAATTATTTACACTTTTTTTTAACGTCACAGTTTAGTGTAAAAGATTTTGTGCCCAACTTCCATTTCACTACAGTACTTCTGTAAGGATAATTTTGAAATGATAGGAAGACTTGCAAAACTGATGCACAGTGTGTTGTCAAACCTTAGGTGTAGAAATTACAATGTGTGTGTGTCTACTGATACATGTGTGGCAAGGATCCTTTTCTCTATCAAATTAATAGTGCAAAAGATTATTCCTCAAGATGTCTGAGACTGTAATTAGTGGATTGCTTTGGGTCAGTCAATCCCAGGGCAATGAGAGGGCCTGTGGGGAGTGAAAGGAGCAACAACATGCAGAGACGAGACAAGAAAGAGCTTTCTGTTTTATAGTCCTGATGGAGGTTATATTTTCCGTGACAACTGGACCAGAGTAATCAAAATGTGTTAATAATCCCTTCAAAGACCTGGGCGGCACATCAGTGAAGAGCCTCATTGAACGCCAATCCCCCTCAAGACCTGGGTTCTGACTGCCCCTCCTGCACTGAACCCTTCATCACTTTCTTTTTCGCGGTCTTCTAAATTCATCATCTTTTCCCCTTGATGATATGTGTCACATTTAACCAATGTTTCAGGCCAGTGCATCTTAAATAATTACACTAAAGTTACGTCATGCTGATTATTTATTTTTATTTTTATCTTTAAATAACACAAATAATAATTTGTATTTGCTTTTTAAAGCTCATGTGTGATGAAGCTGCAGTCATTACAGTAAAGTCCAGCCCAGAAGTGGTCATTGGTCTGAATTTTGGATTGTGTTTTGGCACCCTGCTGCTTTAGTCTGCCCCCTTCTGGGATGGTTCCAGGTCAGACCATATTGGTACCAATAAGTTCTACCTTTTTGTTTGAGGATTAACTCAAAGGTCAAAGTTCACAAAGCTGTCCAGATGGGGTCTCGGGCGCTAAATATCCATACCTTCCGCTCCTAAAAGACAGTTGAGCGTTAAGATCAATGAATTAAATCGATAGATGTAGTGGTGGAAGTAAGTCTGGCAAAAGTTTGATTGCATGCATATTGATCAGACTGAGGCTGAGAAGCTGTAAGGCTATTGATTGATTAAAAAAAATAATTTTTTGTTGTTGCATCTTTTGTTTAAGCTAATTTCATTTATACACACACCAGACTATCAGAGTAGATTATTTTTAACTAATGATTCTTACTATAACAATTTGTATCAAATTGTTTGTCATGATTAAATAAATACAGATGTAATATATATTATTACGTTTTAAATTGTTTACAACACTGAAAGTTCTTGTTTACAAACATTTGAAATTCCATAAAATACATACCGTAGATTTCGCCATACACATCACACCTCTGTATGTCTCATCAGTCCAAACATGTCTAATAAAGTGGGAAAAAAAACATAAGTCGCTTTGCCATATAAGTCACATCTATTATGTGTCACCAATGACGCATCACATTTGTTATGTGTCACTTCTGACCACCCAGAAACGTGGGCCGGTGTTGTACCAAAAATCGATTGGCTGCCAAATGGCGGTTGCGTGCACGGTAAGACTTTAACAAGAATTTAACAAGATTAACCCTTAAAAACAATTATTTGTTTGCTTGAAATTATAGCAAAGGTGTGTTTCAGTTTAACTTTTCCATAATAAATGCACTTTAATGGTCAAATCAGCTGCATTTCGCCTGGGTGGCGCGCTGAAATGCAGTTGATTTTTACGTTTGCTCCAGGAGTTCAGGAGCAAGACGAAGGTGGCTTTGTATGGCAAGCCAGTTGTCTCATTAATAGCCACTTTTACCTATTAATGAGACACTTGGCTTGCCATAATGCTCGTCTAGCGTTTGCAAATGGTAATGTTTAATATTTTTCTTGTCATAATGCATGAAATCGTCAAATCTCAGCCAAAAAAATTGGGTTATAAATATGGGGAAAAAACATATACATTATTAGTTGCTTCAGTGTATAAGTCACAGGACTTGCAAATTTGTGAAAAAAGGTCAGAGTCAGAGTCAGAGAGAATTTATTGTCATTTGCACCGCATGTAGTACATGTGTTGAAAACGAGATTATGTACACAGGGTCCCAGTTACATCCAACAACAAATGCAAGAGAAAAACAATAATAACATCTAGGATTAACTAAGAGAGACATCAGCTAGTAATACACTAAGCCCTAATGTAGTAGAAAAACATAATTATAAACAGCAGCACGAACATGAGTCATTATGAGCAGATGGTCACAGATGAACGCAGCAACAAGAAACAGATGAAGAAACAGAAAAAGGTGCAACCTTTATGGCGAAAAATATGGTATATGTATATATTTTTTGGCCATTTTTTACTTTAAATGCAGATACGGTATATGTATCTATCAGAAGGAACATTACTCTTAAATAAGAATAAACATTATGCTCACGTTTTATTTTATGTCATTATTTACAAAGATAAAGAATATAATATTAATGATTAAATAATAATTGATAAGTACAGAGCCACATGTCATTTTTTATATATGTTGTGATCTTTTTGATGTATTTTAACAGCATTTTTAGATAATTTTAAACATATGTTTACAGTTGAAGAGATTTGAAATTTATTGGCTTTTACTGTAGAAAGATTTTCTTTGCATATTTTTTTTTCCTTGTCTAACCCTTTCAGCTTTGTCAGTACTGTATATAAAATAAGAATTTAAGTGATCTCCTGCACAACTACTCTTCCATGAAGTAGGTTCAAGGTTCTTTATTGTCATTCACATCACATGTGGTAGAATGAAATTGTGTACTCAATGTCCCAGCTGCACCCAAAAATTCCAAAAGTATAAAAAGAAACTGGATACAAGGATCTAAGATATACGCTAAACAATAATAATGTAAAATAATACATGTATGATGTTTTTCTTGTAGTACTTGATATGGTCACAAATCTTGACTTTCTTATTAATCAGTGTGCCGTTTTCCAAATATCCTCAACATTTCAGCTAAACTAGCCTACCAAAAGTCCTCCCAAAATTGTCCTAACTTTAATTTAAACGGCTTTTGGACAACTCAAGTGTGGTTCATTGCCTAAACATTATCCTTGTGAAATAATTGAGAACAACACTGCAATGCTCCTAATTTTTTTATGCAATCTGCCTTTAATTGTATCCCAACCTTAAGTCATCAATCAGAATTAATATTAAGAATATTTTCAATATCCTCGCTGCAGTCACATCAACTTCCCTTTAAATGAAATCTTTGCCAATTAAAGAAACTGCCTCATTTGATAGTCTAGTCTGAGACAGTGTGTCAGAATTAGTTTGAGGCGTTAAAAAATGCATGGGGACCAGGTGAGTCTACCGAGCCCCAGTTTGACCTGGGAACAGTTTGTGTGGTGTCTCAGGAGAGGCTGTGCCCAGTGTAGGGCACTTAATAATAGAGGCGCAGCATCAAAGGCTGGAGACTATCTCTGACTGACATGGCAAACTTCTTGAAATTTATTGTGTGCGTGTGTTTTGTGTGCCTCAAGTTATTTCTCAATTTAATTCAATTCAAACATACTTTATTAATCCCAAAGGGGAATTAAGTGTTGTCGTAGTTCATCATCCTGGTTTCATTCAAGAGTTGTTATATATGCTGATAGCTGTGGGCAGGAAGGATCTCCTGCAGCAAATCTGATGAACCTGGCCACAGATACCGATCCATCCACACGGATCCAGCTTGCTGTTAGATCCGGCAAGCATCTGTCCTCCTGAGCAGCAGGACTGCCCGAATGCCAGGCAGAATTCCTCCCAGAGCGATGGTCACTCCTCCCAGTAGTCTGCTGAGCTCCTCGTCGCCACGGACAGACAGCTGAAGGTGCCGGGGGATGATCCCAGCCCTCCGTTGTCACGAGCCAAGTTTCCCACCAGCTCCATGATTTCAGCGGTCAGGTACTCGAGCACTGCTACCAGGTTGATGGAAATTCATCCATGACGCCTCCTTTTCAACTCATTTGGGATTTGGCACTGTAGTTGAGCTATCTGAGCTTTTGAGACGTTAATCAGCTGCTCCTGGTTGATAAAAACACCTTGTTTCCATGGTTACGCATCATAACAAATGCCCAAAAGTAAAAAAGAAATAATCATCTGATAAAAGCGATTTACATCCAGAAAAAAGAGGAATAAAAGTGTCCAAAAGCAATATCCCAGAATGAAAGTAACAGAACTATTCCAACATGCAGCCACCTCAAGCGGCGCAATTCTAGAATTCTCAATGGCTTTCTTTCCTAAATACACTTAGTGGTTTTTGTGTTAACCTTTTTTGTGGTGGTAGTTTCACAAACTTGTATGCGATAAAATGTACCTACAGTTGTTGTTGTTATATGGATAGCATCATTGTAGCAGGACTTGGCATGAATACAGGACCTACTGTATATATTTAGTGTGTATCTGTGTGCACATGTTCACAATAAGGCCCTCACTAGGTGGTGTTGCTCCTTGGGAAGGCCAGTGTAGCTGCGAGCGCTGGAGGACTCATTGACTTTATAATGATTAGTGGTCAGGCCCCCAGCCCCAGCTTGTACCAGGGGTTTGGTCTAGCCTCTGCTGCTTGCCCCTGGCCACAGCCGCTCACCACTATCGACTCACCCCTAGCTCCTTTTCTCTTTGGCCTGCCGGGGATGTGTCAAAACCCATTAGCACCAAGTTCCGCAGCTATAGAGAAGGGATCATTTTAGGTTTATCTTTCTTGCTTTCCTCGTACTTTCTCAAAAGCTGTCTCCCCTCTCGCTGTCTCATTTGTTTTTTTGTTCCCTCTGTCTCCTCATCCTCCTCCGCCCTGCTCAAATGAAGAGAGAAACGCAAAGAAAAAAGGGTAACCTTTGACAAGAGTTGTTCCAGTTGTGGTATCTGTGGCTGCGTATTGATCTGCATTGGCTTTGGGAACTACAGTGAAGAAAGTGAGTGAGCTGCCGCTGCTTTCAAGTCCCACACATTTTCTTCCTTCTTTTTTTTTCTGGGGAAAGAAAAGGAAGTTTCAGATGCATCTTGACCTCCTTGGGTCTCATAAGCTATGGAGATTTGTTTAGAAAGAGTGGTGGAGTGTTGTAGCATGTATATATAAGGAAAAATAAGTTCACGAGTGCAGGACCTAATATATAATCTTCTTTCATGGTAATTTCCGTAGTGTGTATGTGCTTTTTATTGCTGTAATAAAAAAGTGTTGGATACTCTTTTTGTACTCCATTGGATCTGATATTATGAATAGTGTTTCCTTATGTTCTTTTTGTTGAGTTTGACCTCCTGACACACTCTGTTATTCTTTCAAGTTATTGACAGACACCACTACTTTACCCAAATAACTATTTTAGAGTGAAACTTCTTTATTTTTGAAAAGAGAAGCAATAAATTGATTAAAGTGTATTAGAATAGACACACACACTCACACACACATACAAAAAAAGCACATTTCAGCAAGACAGCATCCTTCCAACCCAGCACTTATTTTTCTGATAGGCACTTCTCTCTTGGGAGATTGAGCTTGTCAAAGGCTTCGTCCAAACAAGCAGGAATCTGTGCAAAGCAAAAAATAAACAAACAAACCAACCAAATGCTTCTCCATCATCGTTCATCAATCCATCTAGTGGCAAATTCATTATTTATTTAAGGAACTTTGGGGTGTGATATTTGAATAATGACGAAGGGGGAGTTGTATGAAAACAACAAGATGACAGCCACACCAAAACCACCCGAGGGCACATGCCAGCACATCGCATCAGTGTCATTCCTTCTCGCTTTGCCCCTGTGGGCTCACTACTATGCAGGTAGCCTTATACATACCCACACACACGCGCGAACACAAGCAGAATAACACTTACTATATTATACTATATTTTAAAACACACAACTAAAACGTAGTTTCTTGGTAGACAAATATAGACCGTTGACTCCACAATTTTGTGCCTGAAACACACATGCACACACACACACAAGCGTTAACATATGCGCCAAGCCCTCAGGCTCTGGAGACGGCATCAGTGGCATCAGTGGTCTGATAGATGGATCCTGTCTGCTTGTGATCTCCACTTGTCAGACAAGCGTCACACAAAACCTAAATACAAATCAAAAAACGCAGGTATGGAGCACATGTCAGTTTGATAGGACCTTGTGGTAACCCCCCCACATCCATCAGCAGCCAAGATGCTCACCCATCGACTTAGAACGAGGGTCTAATGTGTTCCTGTCAGTGTTTGGGCTATTGATGTGTTTTGTTTGCAGACTAATGGGTAGAAGAGTTGCCTGTGCTGTTATCTTGAGGTTTTTTTTTGTCACTTAGAAACTTTTCTCTATTGATTTAGGAAGAAATGCTGATTTGTGCAATGTTGGCCAGAATACAGTAGAGCTAACCATGGTACAAAGTTTAGATTTTTATCAAGCTATGCTGTTGGAAATCAGTAGTTATGCTTGCTTTTCCAGAATTGTAAGGTTAAGTGGCTTTTTTGATCACCGTTCACCATGGCTATCCCTGTAACTTTCACCTCATGTTGCATAGCTGGTTCCTGTCCGACACCTGAATGTCGCAGGCAAGCCACAAAGGAAGCCTCGTTGTCCAACAACACGCCGCAACCCGCCTATCTACCAGACAGGAACAGCCCAAACTCGACCACAACAAAAACGAAGCAGAACCCACCTTTTGTTTACTACTCTCAAAGGTGGATCATGAACCAGGCCTGGTAAAGGCTTGTGACAGAGGTGATGTCTAAATTAATCATTCATGCTTTTTCACATGGGCTACAGTAACGGTCCTGAAATATTAATGACAGCTGCAGAATAAATTTGATTCCCTTTTCTCTCTGATTATAATCCACAGTCTAACTCGCACACATGTTTATTTATGCCCTGGAGATGAGGTATGGGGTCACTATCAGGAGTTTGTCTGCACACAGGGGGAAAAACACACACTCTTCTTTCCTCTCCCTTTTGCCACTTGTGCTGGTATACTACCTCATTGTGTTGGAATATGTACATATTTTTCTCATGTGGTGAGTGAGTGGGCTATACATTATACATAATATGCTTGTTCTGTCTGGGTGTGATGTATCGTATGACTACTGTGCAGCCAGAAGTCAGTTTTTTTTTGTTTGTGTGTGTGTGGCTATTTTAATTAGGTGAGGGCTTTTTTTATAGACTTTTTACTTTGAGAATACAGTCTAAGTGGAGAAAAAAGGGTTTTTTTTTATAGACTTTTTACTTTGAGAATACAGTCTAAGTGGAGAAAAAAAGAGTGTAATGTGTGTGTGTGTGTGTTTTTTTTTTTTTTTTAACCTCTTGTCTGACTTGTATACTAAGACGCACTCTGTTCAGATTTTGCTTTTTGGGTCAAATTACTAAGATCTTGTAGTCTATTTGAAATATTTTTTAGTTTTATAGTATCAATTTAGTTATAACAATTAAAAAGAAACATGGCCGGGGATTAAATACAGTAGTCCCTCATTTATCATTATTATTTTCTTATTATTTTCTTATTTCTTATTATTATTATATTATCATGGAGGATCAGTACCCGGAAGCCCCACGATAAGTGAAAAACCGCTAAGTAGTAGTAGTAGTAAGTAGTAGCTTATTTTAATATTTATACAGTAAGGTGCAGTGGCGGCTGGTGATTTTTTTTTTATGGGGGGGGCGCCATAAACTGTTAATTTTTTTTAAACATGTGTAGAAGTATGCATAATTATGTTTGTATACTGTAAAGTAAGTTTGTTCATGTTTTTATTTGTATATATCAGGTGTATCCATTTGTATAAAACTATCATTAATAAAACATGGTTCATCTTCACCTTGTTTGAGGCATCAGTTTGAAAAGAGAATGGGAATGTTCTGCAGTCAATTTTTGGACAACTTCTATCATATTCTGTTATAATTATTTTAGTAATACAAGTTCTTAATATAAATAGAATTGTGAGGGTCCAGACTTAAATAAGGACAAAGGTGTTCAAAAATCCACCAAATAATTCAATTTAATAGTTCCAAAAATAAACTAACAAATAATTAAATTTCATCCATCCATCCATCCATTATCTTTACCCATTTATTCCATTTTGGGTCACGGGGGTCGCCGGTGCCCATATCCAGCAATCACAGTGCGAGGGGAAGGGTACGTCCTGGACAGGTCGCAAGTCCATCACAGGGCCACACATAGAGACAAACGAGACAAACAATCATTCACTCTCTCACTCACACCTAGGGACAATTTAGAGTCACCAATCAACCTAACATGCATGTTTTTGGTCTGTGGGAGGAAACCGGAGTACCCGGAGGAAACCCACACATGCACGGGGAGAACATGCAAACTCCACCCAGAAAGGCCCCCGGACCGGGTTTTGAACCGGCAACCTTCTCGATGAAAGGCGGCAGCTCTACCAGTTGTGCCACCGTGCTGCCTAATTGTTCCATTTTATTTAAATTAAATTAGATATTAATTTTATTTAAATTAAATTTCAATGAAAAATAAATCAAAAGATAATAACAAATTTGGGCCCAACTTAAACAGGTCAACTGAAGTCTAACAAGGATTAATGATTCCAGATTAGATTTTAAATAACTGATTTATGGGGAAGAAAAATGATCTATTTTACTGTGATTATGTTATTTCAACAACCTAGTAAACAAAACAACTTGATATTATATATGAATGTTATAATATAATGTGATACGATAAATAAGACTGACTTAGTATTAAGTATTAGAGTACATAAGTACATAAGTATTAGACATATGATTATTTTATTATTAACCTTGTGGTGCCCAGCCCACTAAACACAGGGATAACAGTTATATTTGTGCTTTTTATCTGTAGAACAAGAGAGTTTGCAGGCTGTCATAACACTGACCGTCATTATTTAACATGAGCATTATTGAGCATGCATCAGGCAGGGTACTTCCATGGCACATTTTTATCTGTATAATACTTAATAATTAAATGTTAATAGGAGCTAGTTACTTGCAAAGGGTTTTGTTTTCATTCTCCAGATCAATACAGAGTTAAGAAATAGTATAACACCACCAGTGACATTTATTTAGTATATAAAAGTATTAATATTTAATAATTTTTTATAAGCAAATTTAAATAAATCTAGCCATCAGAGTCAATAACCAGGCGGCTAGCGCTAGCATGCTAACAAAAAAACAAAGAAAAAAACAAACTCATCACTTTCCATTTGCAGTCATCTGAAGGCTTTTTCACAGAGCCATCTAATATCTGAGAGGCATATCAGTCAGAAATGCAAATAGATATTAAATAAAGGGCTTTAAATTAGTTAAAATGTACCTGAGCAAGCCTGCTTCAGTCACAGCACGTCTCTGTAATCCCAGAAAAAAAAGAAAAAAACATTTAATAAATAAATAAACGAACGGAAACACGCTGTCGATACGCAGCGTTCACGTTAGACGAGTCCAGGCCTCTAGGGCAGCGAAAACTGCGCCCTGAACACTCCAATAGTTTTGTAAAGATGGTACATAACTGCGCATGTGCAACTGATAACGAGAGTCAATGGTTTAGCTGCCGGCGCCCAGAGAGGACCGGAAGTACGTCACAATCAGAAAACGTTTTTTGAAACAAACAATATAACTCATCATTACTCATAAAATATTTATCCTACACAACTAAAAACATATACAGTATGCATATATTTCGAAATATTTTTATTTTATTATTTCATTTTTATTTAAAAAAATTAAGTCTTCAAATGGTGGAGCTGCAGAGGTTCCAGAAAGGCGGCGCCCTAGCGCCCTCTAGTGGCGGGCCGCCCCTGGTAAGGTGTTTTAAACCCTTCCTACACTCTAAACAAGGTTTCTAAACTCTAAACCAGGGGGTGCCTAAACTTTTTCTCTGAAAGGGCCAAATTTAAAATCTATCAGAGGGCTGTGGGCCAAATGCAATAATATACATGAAATGCGAATACTGTACTTCTTTAAGTAAAGTTCATGTATTTATTATACAGTTATTTATCCTTCTATTCTGTATAAAGATTCGTTTCCAGTGAGAGTTGGACTCCGCCAAGGTTGCCCTTTGTCACCGATTCTGTTCATAACTTTTATGGACAGAATTTCTAGGCGCAGCCAAGGTGTTGAGAGGATCCATTTTGGTGGCCTTAGAATCGCTTCTCTGTTTTTTGCAGATGATGTGGTCCTATTGGCTTCATCAGATCGTGATCTACAGCTTTCGCTGGAGCGGTTTGCAGCCGAGTGTGATGCGGCCGGGATGAGGATCAGTTCCTCCAAATCCGAGGCCATGGTCTTGAGCCGGAAAAGGGTAGCATGCCCTCTCCGGGTCGGGGAGGAGGTCCTGCCCCAAGTGGAGGAGTTTAAGTATCTCGGGGTCTTGTTCACGAATGAGGGAAAACTGGAGCGTGAGATCGATAGGCGGATAGGTGCAGCATCCGCAGTGAAGCGGGCGCTGTACCGGTCTGTCGTGGTGAAGAGAGAGCTGAGTCGAAAGGCAAAGCTCTCAATTTACCGATCGATCTACGTTCCCACCCTCATCTATGGTCATGAGCTTTGGGTTATGACCGAAAGAACAAGATCTCGGATACAAGCGGCTGAAATGAGTTTTCTCCGCAGGGTGGCTGGACTCTCCCTTAGAGATAGGGTGAGAAGCTCAGTCATCCGGGAGGGACTCGGAGTAGAGCCGCTGCTTCTCCACATCGAGAGGAGCCAGTTGAGGTGGCTCGGGCATCTGGTTAGGATGCCTCCTGGACGCCTCCCTGGTGAGGTGTTCCGGGCATGTCCCACCGGGAGGAGACCCAGAGGAAGACCCAGGACACGCTGGAGGGACTATGTTTCTCGGCTGGCCTGGGAACGCCTTGGGATTCCCCCAGAGGAGCTGCTCCAAGTGGCTGGGGAGAGGGAAGTCTGGGCCTCCCTACTTAGGCTGCTACCCCCGCGACCCGACCCCGGATAAGCGGACGAAAATGGATGGATGGATGGAT
>JBBPBX010047342.1:8451-26195 GCA_038048925.1 Garcialebias charrua | reverse complement strand
CGATACAGAAGAGCACAACACTTACATGAACAAATCTTTGTAAATCTTTGTTAATTAAACAAAGATGTGCAAATATTTACATATAGAAATTGTTCTTAGGGCCTATTTGTTGGTAGTCTGTTATTGGTTTAACATATAGTTCCACATCCTTAATAAAATGAAGAAAACATGCCATTTTGTTAATAAATTTACATTTATTAATGTAAAATGTGGCCAAAAGAATAAGCAAATTTATTATAAAAAATAATAAAATAAAAAAATACATTTAGCATATTTTCTGAGGAATCTAGAAATACAAAATAAAACATTTTCCCAACATAAAGAAAAATCTTTTAAAATATGGTTAATAATAAACCTGTTAAACTCCTTCCAAAACCTGTGCGAGAAAGGGCAGTGCCAAAAAAGATGTGTCACAGTTTCTGGAAGTCCACCACATAAACAGCAATTAATATTTATGTCTCTTTTAAAATTTATCATATAATATTTAGCGGGGTATACCACTTTGTTGTCCGAGAGCAAATCTTTTTGCAAAATTTGTTTGCAGATTTTGTCAGTGTGCTACAAAGCACAGAAGTCATAACACATTATTTCTAATTGTGGCATGTGTTTGGATGTATTTTTTGTTCTTTTAAAACTGTAGGACGAGTACCGGATCAAAACTTGTGGCAGAACAAGAACCATAACGAAGCACCAAAGTTCATGCTCAGTAATCCAGGTAATAATCCAACAATGTTCAGTCAGATCATCTGGATGGTTTCTCTTTTTTTTATTTGCTGAGATGTTTTGTCCTTCATCCAAAGAACTTCATCAATCATTTCTTATATTTACTTTTCCTTTTACTGTATATGTTTTTTTTTAAATATGACTGTCTGTTATTGTTTTTTTTTACCTTGTCTATGTTCTTTGTTAAAATCAGGTATCTCTTGTAAATGAGTCCTCAATGCTCAATGAGACTAACCTGTATAAATAAAGGTTGAATGAATGAATCTGAGGAGCCACAAACAAACTGTGTCCCACAAGCAACCCACTCCCATGGGAAAAACCACCATGGAATCACCAGCAAGCTGCTTTTTCCCCCCACTATGGGGGTTTGCGATTTGTGGTGGGACTCAGTTTGTTGGTGGCTCCTCAGATTAAAGAAGTGCTTTGGATGAAGGATGAAACGTCTCAGAAAAAGAAAAAAAAACAACAACAACATCCAGATGACCTGACTGAACATTGTTGAACAATAACCAATCCAATAATTCTCAGTCAGGTCATCTGGACAGTTTCTTTTTTTTTTATATAGAGATGTTTCACCCTCTATCCGTAGGGCTTCATCAGTCTGAGGAGTTCCAGTAAACTCCTTAAGTGGACCAACCAGTTTGCTGGAGATGGTTTTTGGGGGCTGTCCTGTCCCTCCTCGACTCCTCCCAGGCAGGCAGCCACAGCCAAAGTGGATAGAGTGAATAGAGGGCGAAACGTCTCTATAAAAAAAGAAACTGTCCAAATGAACTGACTCAGAATTATTGGATTTGGTACCTGGAGGACTGAGCATGAACTTTCTTGTCTTGAACCACTTTGAATGTGGCTGCCTGCTGGAAGGAGTCGACAAGGGACAGGACGACCCCCAGAAACCATCTTAGCTCCAGCAAACCGGTCGGTCCACTTAAGGAGTTTACTGCTTGTTGGGAAAACATTTTACTGGAACTCCTCAGACTGATGAAGCCCTACGGATAGAAGTAGAAACTTCTCTATTTAAAAAAAAGAAACGGCCCAGATGACCTGACTGAGAATTATTGGATTTGGTACCAGGATGACTGAGCATGAACTTTGTTAACAATAGCCATTGTTTATCAATTGAAATACCCTTAAAGTAAATGGGGGTGGGGGTGTGGGGGGTAAAATTTCCGTTCTTGCAGAAACTAAAGCATGTTCTGGTTGTTTTGAGGGAATATTATCCAACGTCAGCACGTAGAGAGTCGCATCATGTGAAGTGAGTGTGTTGAAGTGTGTTGTTGTTGTAGGGAAGCGGGGATGCTAATCAACCCCAGATGTTGAGCTGGTTTCTGTGTGGGTGTTGATGGGAGGAAACTCAGCCTGGTCCTGGACCGGCCCACTGCGGCCCTGGACCTCGAGCCAACGGAGGAGGAAAGGAGGTCCGGAGCTTTGCGTGAGAACGAGGCTCGCCGAGTGGTTTTTCAGAGAGCAGAGGGGGGAGTATGTTTGCACGAGTGTGTATTTCACTGACAGGCCATCGCTGCCAAACGTTTCTGCACTCAGACTGAGGGTGAGTCATACACTCGAGGTCAAACAGGACAAAGTGGTGCGATGCGTTCAAATGCAGTTTTCGAAACAGTAGCAACAAGCTAGACCCCACTTTTCAAATAAAATATGTAAAATTTTCAGTATTTTAACAAAATGTTTAACTCATCATACTTTTACCCTTTTAGTTCTCATAATTAACTTTGCATTTTATATTTTTGAGTGTTAGTTCATAAAAGTACAGTACTGTCGTTTTCATACACTGACTGATTGAGGAATTATTTTCAGTCCTTTTCTCTCCCTCATTAGCTATGGTAAATGGTAAATGGAGCTTACTTATATAGCGCTTTCCAGCCCCCCTATGAGGGGCCCCAAAGCGCTTCACAGTACCTGCCAACTATAGGGAATGAAAGACAGGGATATCTGGATGGTTTCTTTTTCTTTCTTTTTTTTGACATTTCATCCTTCATCCAAAGGACTTCATCAGTCTAAGGAGCCATAACAAACTGAGTCCCACAAGTAGCACACTCAAATAGTGAACCAACTAGTTTGCTGGTGAAAAGATGGTTTCTGTGGCCTGCCGTCTCCCCTGTCGACTGAAGCAGCCATAGCCAAAGTGGTTCAAAACATCAAAGTTCATGCTCAATAATCGAGGTTAAAAAAATTCAACAAAGTTCAGTCAGGCCATCTGGACAGTTTTTTTTTTTGTGTGTGAAATGTTACGTCCATCATCCAAAGGATTTCATCAGTCCAAGGAGCCAAACCATCAAACCTGAGGAGTTAGAACAGTGCAAAAAGAAATGTTAAAGCTTCTGCCAGTGGCTCATAGTGGTCACCATGGTAGCTATGCCTGTCATTCAAAGTTCATGCTCAATAATCCAGGTAAAAAAATCCAACAAAGGTTAGTCTGGTCATATGAATGGTTTATTTTATTATTTTATCTTTTTTATTGGTCAAGACGTTTTGTCTTTTCATCCAAAGGACTTCAGCAGTCCGAAGAGCCACAAAAACTCAGTCCCACAAGCAGCACACTCACATAGTGGGCTAACCAGTTTGCTGGTGATAAGATGGTTTCTGGAGCCTGCCCTCTCCCCCTTACAACTTAGTTGGATTTTTTTACCTGGATTATTGAGCATGAACTTTGATGTTTTGAACCACTTTAGCTATGGCTACTTCAGAGGAGTCGACTGGGGGAGGGCAATCCTTCAATCCATTACACTGTGCTTAATTATTTCGCTTGTAAATTAACACTGTTAAAACTGGATGATTGAGCATGAACTTTCTTGTCTTGAACCACTTTGGCTGTGGCTGCCTGTCTGGGAGGAGTCGATGAGGGACAGGACGGCCTCCAGAAACCATCTCGGCTCCAGCAATCTGTTTGGTCCACTTAAGGAGTTTACTGCTTGGTGGATAAATAGTTTACTAGAACTCCTCTGGCTGATGAAGCCCTTTGGATAGAGGGCAAAACATTTCTATAAAAAAGATACTGTCCAGATGACCCGACTGAGAATTATTGGATTTGGTACCTGGATGATTGAGCATGAACTTTCTTGACTGTTAAAACTTCCTCCTGGTCCTGAAGTCGTCATTCTTGAGAACATACCATACTTTCCGCCGTACACATCGCACCATTGTATAAATTTAATCAGTCCAAATATGTCTAATAAGGTGGAAAAAAACATAAAGAAGTCACATCTAGTATGCATCACCACTGACCCCCTGGAAACGTAGGCCAGTGCTGTGCCAAAAATTGGTTGGTTGCCAAATAGCGGCTGCGGGAGCGTGCATGGGAGGACTTTAACAATAACTTAACAAAATTAAGACTTAAAAACAATTATATGTTTGCTCGAAATTATAGCAAAGGTGTGTCTCAGTTTAACGTTTTCTTAATAAATGCACTTTGGCGGTCAAATCAGCTGCATTTCAAAAATCGATTCATGGAAGCAGGAGCGCGCAGAGGGGGGTCTCACTGTGCATTTCTTCAAAATTTAACAAGATAACCACCTAAAAGCATTTGTTTCTTTGCTCGACATCATAGTAAATGTGTGTCTCATTGAACTTTTTCTTAATAAATGCACTTTAACATTCAAATCAGCTGATTTGACGTTTGCTCCAGGAGTTCCAGAGTGAGACGAAGGTGGCTTGGTATGGCAAGACAAGTGTCTCATTAATAGCCACTTTTACCTATTAATGAGACACTTGGCTTGCCATATTGGTTGAGGGGGCTCTAGCAACTGAAAATGGTAGTGTTCAATATTTTTTATGTCAGAGTGAATGAAATTGTCAGATCTTCTTCTTCTAATCAGTGATTAGAAGAAGAAGAATTAGAAGATAATTGAGTGTCCCAATGATCCTAGGAGCTATGCTGTCAGGGGCTTCATGCCCCTAGTAGGGTCACCCAAGGCAGACAGGTCCTAGGTGAGGGACCAGACAAAGTGCAGCCCAAAAACCCCTATGATGAGTACAATTAATGGACTAAGTTTTCCCTCGCCCGGACGCGGGTCACCGGGGCCCCACTCTGGAGCCAGGCCCGGAGGTGGGGCACGCTGGCGAGCGCCTGGTGGCCGGGCTTTTACCCATGGAGCCCGGCCGGGCACAGCCCGAAGAGGAGACGTGGGTCCCCCTTCCCATGGGCTCACCACCTGTGGGAGGGGCCAAAGGGGTCGGGTGCAATGTGAGATGGGTGGTGGCCGAGGGCGGGGACCCTGGCGGTCTGATCCTCGGCTACAGAAGCTGGCCATTGGGACATGGAATGTCACCTCTCTGGTGGGGAAGGAGCCTGAGCTAGTGTGTGAGGTTGAGAGTTTCCGACTAGAAATAGTCGGACTCACCTCAACGCATGGCTCTGGCTCTGGAACCAGTTTCCTTGAGAGGGGTTGGACACTCTTCCACTCTGGAGTTGCCCCTGGTGAGAGGCGCCGAGCAGGAGTGGGCATACTGGTTGCCCCCCATCTTGGTGCCTGTACGTTGGGGTTCACCCCGGTGAACGAGAGGGTAGCCTCCCTTCGCCTACGTGTGGGGGGACGGGCTCTGACTGTTGTTTGTGCCTATGCACCAAACGGCAGCTCAGACTACCCACCCTTTTTGGAGTCCTTGGAGGGGGTATTGGAGAGTGCGCCTCCTGGGGACTCCCTTGTTCTACTGGGGGACTTCAACGCTCACGTGGGCAATGACAGTGAGACCTGGAGGGGTGTGGTTGGGAGGAACGGCCCCCCTGATCTGAACCAGAGTGGTGTTCTGTTATTGGACTTTGTGTCGCATAAGGGTGTCCATATGTGCTCTTGGCACCAGGACACCCTAGGTCGCAGTTCGATGATCGACTTTGTTGTCGTCTCATCTGATCTGCGGCCGCATGTCTTGGACACTCGGGTGAAGAGAGGGGCGGAGCTGTCAACTGACCACTACCTGGTGGTGAGTTGGCTCCGATGGTGGGGGAGGATGCCGGTCAGACCTGGCAGACCCAAACGTATTGTGAGGGTCTGCTGGGAACGTCTGGCAGAGTCTCCCGTAAGACGGAGCTTTAACTCCCACCTCCGGGAGAGCTTTGAACACGTTCCGAGGGAGGCGGGGGACATGGAGTCCGAGTGGGCCGTGTTCCGCGCCTCTATTGTCGAGGCAGCTTATCGGAGCTGTGGCCGCAAGGTTGTTGGTGCCTGTCGTGGTGGCAACCCTCGAACCCGGTGGTGGACACCGGCAGTGAGGGATGCTGTCAGGCTGAAGAAGGAGTCCTATTGGGCCTTTTTGGCTTGTGGGACCCCGGAAGCAGCTGATAGGTACCGGCAGTCCAAGCGGCATGCGGCTCGGGTGGTTGCTGAGGCAAAAACTCGGGCGTGGGAGGAGTTCGGAGAGGCCATGGAGAATGACTTCCGTACGGCTTCGAGGCGATTCTGGTCCACCATCCGGCGTCTCAGGGGGGGAAAGAGGTACGCGACCAACACCATTTATGGTGGAGGTGGCGTGCTGCTGACCTCAACTCGGGATGTTGTGAGTCGGTGGGCGGAATACTTCGAAGACCTCCTCAATCCTACTGGCACGTCTTCCACTGAGGAAGCGGAGCCTGGGGACTTTGGGTCGGGTTCTCCGATCTCTGGTGCTGAGGTCGCCGAGGTGGTTAAAAAGCTCCGCGGTGGCAAGGCTCCGGGGGTGGATGAGATTCGCCCGGAGTTCCTTAGGGCTCTGGATGTTGTAGGGTTGTGTTGGCTTACGCGACTCTGCAATATCGCGTGGACATCGGGGGCAGTTCCCTTGGATTGGCAGACTGGGGTGGTGGTTCCCCTATTCAAAAAGGGGGACCGTAGGGTGTGTTCCAACTATAGGGGGATCACACTCTTAAGCCTCCCTGGTAAGGTCTATTCAGGGGTTCTGGAGAGGAGGGTCCGTCGGATAGTCGAACCTCGGATTCAGGAGGAGCAGTGTGGTTTTCGTCCTGGTCGTGGAACACTGGACCAGCTCTACACCCTCAGCAGGGTCCTGGAGGGTGCGTGGGAGTTTGCCCAACCAGTTTACATGTGCTTTGTGGACTTGGAGAAGGCATTCGACCGCGTCCCTCGGGGGGTTCTGTGGGGGGTACTCCGGGAGTATGGGGTACCAGGCCCATTGATATGGGCTGTTAGGTCCCTGTACGACCGGTGTCAGAGCTTGGTCCGCATTGCCGGCAGTAAGTCAGGCTCGTTTCCGGTGAGAGTTGGACTCCGCCAAGGTTGCCCTTTGTCACCGATTCTGTTCATAACTTTTATGGACAGAATTTCTAGGCGCAGCCAAGGTGTTGAGAGGATCCGTTTTGGTGACCTTAGAATCGCTTCTCTGTTTTTTGCAGATGATGTGGTCCTACTGGCTTCATCAGTTCGTGATTTACAACTTTCACTGGAGCGGTTTGCAGCCGAGTGTGATGCGGCCGGGATGAGGATCAGTTCCTCCAAATCCGAGGCCATGGTCTTGAGCCGGAAAAGGGTAGCATGCCCTCTCCGGGTCGGGGAGGAGGTCCTGCCCCAAGTGGAGGAGTTTAAGTATCTCGGGATCTTGTTCACGAATGAGGGAAAACTGGAGCGTGAGATCGATAGGCGGATAGGTGCAGCGTCCGCAGTNTCAGGGGGGGAAAGAGGTACGACCAACACCATTTATGGTGGGGGTGGCATGCTGCTGACCTCAACTCGGGATGTTGTGAGTCGGTGGGCGGAATACTTCGAAGACCTCCTCAATCCTACTGGCACGTCTTCCACTGAGGAAGCGGAGCCTGGGGACTTTGGGTCGGGTTCTCCGATCTCTGGTGCTGAGGTCGCCGAGGTGGTTAAAAAGCTCTGCGGTGGCAAGGCTCCGGGGGTGGATGAGATTCGCCCGGAGTTCCTTAGGGCTCTGGATGTTGTAGGGTTGTGTTGGCTTACGCGACTCTGCAATATCGCGTGGACATCGGGGGCAGTTCCCTTGGATTGGCAGACTGGGGTGGTGGTTCCCCTATTCAAAAAGGGGGACCGTAGGGTGTGTTCCAACTATAGGGGGATCACACTCTTAAGCCTCCCTGGTAAGGTCTATTCAGGGGTTCTGGAGAGGAGGGTCCGTCGGATAGTCGAACCTCGGATTCAGGAGGAGCAGTGTGGTTTTCGTCCTGGTCGTGGAACACTGGACCAGCTCTACACCCTCAACAGGGTCCTGGAGGGTGCGTGGGAGTTTGCCCAACCAGTTTACATGTGCTTTGTGGACTTGGAGAAGGCATTCGACCGCGTCCCTCGGGGGGTTCTGTGGGGGGTACTCCGGGAGTATGGGGTACCAGGCCCTTTGATAAGGGCTGTTAGGTCCCTGTACGACCGGTGTCAGAGCTTGGTCCGCATTGCCGGCAGTAAGTCAGGCTCGTTTCCGGTGAGAGTTGGACTCCGCCAAGGTTGCCCTTTGTCACCGATTCTGTTCATAACTTTTATGGACAGAATTTCTAGGCGCAGCCAAGGTGTTGAGAGGATCCGTTTTGGTGACCTTAGAATCGCTTCTCTGTTTTTTGCAGATGATGTGGTCCTACTGGCTTCATCAGTTCGTGATTTACAACTTTCACTGGAGCGGTTTGCAGCCGAGTGTGATGCGGCCGGGATGAGGATCAGTTCCTCCAAATCCGAGGCCATGGTCTTGAGCCGGAAAAGGGTAGCATGCCCTCTCCGGGTCGGGGAGGAGGTCCTGCCCCAAGTGGAGGAGTTTAAGTATCTCGGGATCTTGTTCACGAATGAGGGAAAACTGGAGCGTGAGATCGATAGGCGGATAGGTGCAGCGTCCGCAGTGAAGCGGGCGCTGTACCGGTCTGTCGTGGTGAAGAGAGAGCTGAGTCAAAAGGCAAAGCTCTCAATTTACCGATCGATCTACGTTCCCACCCTCATCTATGGTCATGAGCTTTGGGTTATGACCGAAAGAACGAGATCTCGGATACAAGCGGCTGAAATGAGTTTTCTCCGCAGGGTGTCTGGACTCTCCCTTAGAGATAGGGTGAGAAGCTCAGTCATCCGGGAGGGACTCGGAGTAGAGCCGCTGCTTCTCCACATCGAGAGGAGCCAGTTGAGGTGGCTCAGGCATCTGGTTAGGATGCCTCCTGGACGCCTCCCTGGTGAGGTGTTCCGGGCATGTCCCACCGGGAGGAGACCCAGAGGAAGACCCAGGACACGCTGGAGGGACTATGTTTCTCGGCTGGCCTGGGAACGCCTTGGGATTCCCCCAGAGGAGCTGCTCCAAGTGGCTGGGGAGAGGGAAGTCTGGGCCTCCCTACTTAGGCTGCTACCCCCGCGACCCAACCCCGGATAAGCGGAAGAAGATGGATGGATGGATGGATGGACTGATCTTCTTCTTCTTTCAGTTGTTCCCTCTTCAGGGGTCGCCACAGTAGCCGTGTTTCCTTCAAGGTTTCTAGATGCACATTTTGAAGTATCGCACCAGAAAAGCTGAATGGAAACGGCATGATTCAAATTAACTTCCTCTAATTTGCAAAAAAGTTGATACGCTCGCTTGAGGTGGTTTTTGGGGTCTTCGAATCAGAGCCAATGCGCAAAACAGAGATGGAAACAGATTTGCCAACTCAGTTCTGCCGTAGCGAACATTCACGTCACGTGACTTCATCTCCGGACAACATGTAACATCGCTAAAACTAGTTGGCATGACAGAATAAATACAACTTGCCCGATAGCAACACATACCTGAAATATTCTCTCCATTTTGCCGAGATGTGTGGCCGGGTCCTGTTTTCAACCGCTACTTTCTGTTTACTGTAGACATGCGTAACGCTGACGTCTGAGGTAATGACGCTTTGCGTGGCCTGGTGTATGCGCTTCAAGACAGTTAATGGAAACATTTCTGATTCGCATTAATTTTTATTTACATTTTTGCGAAATTTCAAAAATTCGCTCAAAATTCGAATTGAAAATAGATGGAAACACGGTTAGTGAGTCATCCTCCTCCACCTCACTCTGTCCTCTGCATCCTCTGTCCTCACTCCAACTACCTTCATGTCCTCTCTAACTGCATCCATATATCTCCTCTTTGGCCTTCCTCTGTGTCTTTTTCCTGGCAGCTGCATTTCTAACATCCTTCTACCAATATACCCACTGTCCCTCCTCTGGACATGTCCAAACCATCTCAGTCTGGCCTCCCTAACTTTATCTCCCAGTTGTTCAACATGTGCTGTACCTCTGATGATCTCATTCCTGATCTTATCCATCCTTGTCACTCCTAAGGAGAACCTCAGCATCTTCATTTCTGCTACTTCCAGTTCTTTCTCCTGTCTTTTTGTCAATGTCTCTGTCTCCTGTCTCCCAGACCATACAACATAGCTGGTCTCACCACTGTCTTGTAAACTTTTCCTTTGACCTTTGCTGACACCTTTTTGTCACAAATCACTCCTGAAACTTTTCTCCATCCACTCCATCCTGCCTGGACTCTCTTTTTCACTTCTTTACCACATTCCCCATTTTCCTGGACAGTGGACCCCAAGTACTTGAAGTCCTGCACCTTTGTGACCTCTGCTCCTTGTAGCCTCACTGTTCCACCAGCCTCCCTCTCATTCACACACATGTACTCTGTCTTACTACGGCTGACTTTCATTCCTCTTCTTTCAAGTGCATACCTCCACCTCTCCAAGTTCTCTTCCACCTGTTCCCTGTTCTCACCACAGATCACAATGTCATCTGCAAACATCATAGTCCATGGGGATTCCTGCCTGACCTCATCTGTTAGTCGGTCCATCACCAGAGCAAACAAGAAGGGGCTCAGAGCCGATCCTTGATGCAATCCCACCTCCACCTTGAAGCTATCTGTCACTCCTACAGCACATCTCACCACTGTCCTGCTGTCCTCATACATGTCCTGTACCAGTCTAACATACTTCTCTGCCACTCCAGATTTCCTCATGCAATACCACACCTCCTCCCTCGGCACCCTGTCATATGCTTTTTCTAAATCCACAAAGACACAATGGAGTTCTTTCTGACCCTCTCTGTACTTCTCCATCAGCATTCTCAAAGCAAAGATCACATCTGTGGTGCTCTTTCTTGGCATGAAACCATACTGTTGCTCACAGATAGTCTTGCTTCCATAGCCCTCTCCCAGATCTTCATTGTGTGGCTCATCAACTTAATTCCTCTGTAGTTGCTACAACTCTGTACATCACCCTTGTTCTTAAAAATTGGCACAAGCACACTTCTTCTCCATTCCTCAGGCATTTTCTCACCCTCAAATATGCCATTGAATATTTGAGTCAAAAACCTCACTGCCATCTCTCCAAGACATTTCCAAACCTCCACTGGTATGTCATCAGGTCCTACTGCCTTCCCCTTCTTCATTCTTTTCAGAGCTTTCTGGACTTCACCCTCACTAATCTTTCCCACTTCCTGGTCCACAGTTTCTATGACCTCTACTCTTCTTTCTCTTTCATTCTCTTCATTCATTAGCTCCTCAAAGTACTCCTTCCATCTTCCTGTCACACTCTCCTCACTTGTTAGAACATTACCATTCCTATCTTTAATAAGCCTAACCTGCTGCACATCCTTTCCAGCCTGATCCCTCTGTCTTGCCAATCGGTACAAGTCCTTCTCGCCCTCTTTAGTGTCCAGTCTCCCATACAACTCATTGTACGCCCTCTGCTTTGCCTTGGCTACTTCCCTCTTTGCTCTATGTCCCATCTCCTTATATTCCTGTCTCCTCTCTTCAGTCCTCTCACTGTCATATTTCTTCTTGGCTAATCTCTTTCTTTGAACAGCATCCTGCACTTCACTATTCCACCACCAGGTTTCCTTATCATCCATTCTCTGTCCAGATGGCACAACAAGTAACTTCCTACCTGTCTCTCAAATTGCTGTTTTTGTAGTAGCCCAGCCATTTGGAGGCTCTTTCTTACCACCTAGAGCCTTTAACAGCTCATCTCTGAATTTCTCACAACATTCTTACTTCTTCAGCTTCTACCTTCAGACACATCACCCTATCTGACACTCTCTTCACTTCTACTACATTCTTTGCCAACTCCTCCTTCAGGACCACCCCTACTCCATTTTTCTTTCTATCCACACCATGGTAAAACAGTTTGAACCCTTCTCCAATGCTGCGGGCCTTGCTGCCTTGCCACTTGGTGTCTTGGACACATAAAACATCCACCTTTCTTCTCTGCATCATGTCAGCCAGCTCTCTGCCTTTGCCTGTCATTGACCCCACATTTAGAGTTGCAACCCTCAGTCCTACATTCTTCACTTTCCTCTTCTCCCTCTATCTCCTGACACGTTTCCCTCCTCGGGGTCTTCGACTAACAGTAACACAATTTCCACCTGCATCCTGTTCGTCAACAGCACCGGTGGCGGTCATTGTTAACACGGGCCTCGACCGATCCGGTATGGTTTCACTTTGATGAACTCGCATCATGGTTTTGGCAAAAGTGTTTTGCATCGGATGCCATTCCTGACACAACCCTCACCGTTTACCCGGGCTTGGGACCGGCACAAGAGATACACTGGCTTGTGCTCCCTAGTGGCTGGTTTAATGAATGAAATTGTCAGATCCCAGCCAAAAATTGAGTTATAAATTCGTGGAGAAAAACATATATTAGTTGCTTCAGTCTATAAGTCGCAGGACTTGCAAATTTATGCAAAAAGGTGTGACTTATATGGCGCAAAATATGGCACTATCTGGGTCTAGAGCCAAACCTTACAGTGCCGATGTTAAACATTTCTTGTACTCCAGGAAGTTTCTGAAATTTAATCCAAGTTTTGCCTGACTGCAAGTTTATTTCATGTGTTCGATCTAAAGATCGTGGAATTGGTCCGAAATTACTAAAACGAACAGAAGTTCTGACCAAAAGTACAAAAACAGTGCATGTTTGTTACACGATAAACAGAAATCCTGCAGCTTCAGATGGGCTTGAACGAGGCGAAGGGTTCAAGGCTGCAGGACCAACAGATGAAAACGTGTTGGTTTATCGTGTCCCGTATATTTACTCTCTTGTATTCAACCAAAGCCAGATCAAATCATTTTTTTCCTCCTCTGTATGTTTTCATCCTCTCTCGTTTAAACTCATGAATCACTTTTCTCATTTCATCGCTTCTCCCCCCCAAAAAGGCCTGGTTTTATTTTCCAGACGCTTTCATGTTGGTCAGGAATGAGTCATAGAAAAATTCAAGGTTTGGAAAGGATAAGTGCGACCGAAACATTTCCCAGCACGCCTGGTGAACTGGTTACAGCGATGACGGACAGAGAACTGGTCCAGAGACACAAACAGAATAATTTATTTGAAATTGGAGACTCTTATTGGTCCATTTAGGAGAAGATTTAAAATACAAGAACAAATATTTCCAATCATTTCAAATCTGGTTTAGTGATTAAAAACCATCCAGAAGGAAATCAGATGAGAAAATTGTAGACCCTCAGTGCTTGTTTTAGTTTCTTGTGTTTGTTTGCGCCAGAAAAAGACGGCTCTGATATTGATTGGTGCTGAAGTGAACTGTGGGTTTATATCTGAGGAATGGAGTGGGAGGACAAAACAAGAAACTTTGAATAATTTTCTTCTTAAATGTTTTTCTCTTTTCAGAGCAAACTGACAAAGGGAGACGTATTTTAAATATTTGAGAGATACAAAGCGAGATAAGATTTTTTTTGGTTTGTTTTTTTGGTTTGTCTGATTCAAAGTTATAAATTTTCTCTGGTGTGTCATGGATTCCTGAGGTGCATCACAGACCAGAACCAGAAAAACAAAGGCATTTATTTCCTCCCACTGACTCCTCCAAAAGCTTCTGCTTTTGATTAAATACTGATCAGGAAGTAAAATTGTAAAGGAGATCACAAAGTAGTTTTTTTTAACTGAATAATATTCAAAGAAAATATTCATTTTTTTTAAGTGGGGTTCTTCTGAAAGTTCATGAATAATTATCTTACCTGTTGCAGACAGCATATCTTTTGTTTTTGTTGTTGGTTTTTTTAAGCTAAATTTCATGATGGATTAAATGAAAATCTAAGTAATCATTAGTTGTACCGCTACAAATCATTACGTTTTGGAGTCACCGCGATCTCCAGTTGATGTGAGGAAACACATAAATGTTTGCAACCAGGGCTTGATTTGAGCCGGCTCCTGCCGGAACAAGATCCGGGAACTCTTTTTTTTTTTTTGGACAGGGTGCGTTCCAGTAACTGTTTGCTTGGATCCGGTATCTCTTAGGCTTACTAATAATAAAGTTCTGGACAAATATGACTGCCTTGAACAAATAAAACCTGTATTGGATATGTAAACTGAGAATAATTACATAAACACTAATTTTAAACACAACAGCCACTTACGAGCTTCTTAATATCACATATGAGATGCTCCTTCAAGTAAGAATTTCTGCTTCTACATAAAAAAATCTCCACCCCTAAAAGTCCAAAGTCATTGCACAATTTTATCAAACAAAAAAAACAAAAAAATAATTAAACAGCACAACTAAATTGCATTCAGTTCGACCGTTTAAGTGGGTCATAATTTTTTTTTGGATTATTTATTAAAAAATACAATAAGATGTGTATTATTGATGTGTATTATTCACATTACGTATCAAAACAGCTGCGTTAATTTGTCAAAATAACAGCAATCAAAATGTTGAAAAGACAATCCAATTTACTTTCATTTAAAAAAAAAGGCCTCTCATTGTCCTTAATCAGACAACCGAAAATTGAAACACCATAAGTCAGTGGCAATTGAGATTGGAGCAGGAGCGACTGAGTGGTGGGGGGTGAGTGCCTAGCTAACCAGGTGGGCATGTACATGGGCAGGAGCCCACAGGCAGCCGCCATTAACAGATGGAGGAGATGCCTGGAGGCTTTACATGTGGAGTCGGACAACAATGAGCAGGTCAGTGAATTCAGCGGAGAAGAGTTGGGCTCGGAAGCGTCAAGTAAGGGGGAGGAGCTTCTTGACAGAAACGGAGTGTTTACAAATGTAGGTAAACGTAGATGTTTAACAACCTGTTTAAATACACCAAAATGCAGGAAATAACATCAACTTTATTCAAAAATTTCTGGGGGATCACCCCAGAAGCCCCGCCCCCGCCCCCAACCCCGCCCACTATTTGCGTTTTGGCATCAATCGGTTTACTAATTAAGTTCTGTTTACAACTGAGTAATTTTTCCCAGCTAAATTTTGATGTGGCAGTAGCTGAGAGTCAACACAACACATACTGAGCACCAGCACATGGCTCCAGGTGTTCCTTTTGTGAGAATCTGTCTCATCATCAATTAAAATGATTCACAGTTTTAGGCAAGAGTCACTGTTCGATGCTAGATATGAAACTACATTTTGTTAGGTGATAAAAATCAGATGTGTCAGCTTTATTTTGAAGCGTGTACAAACAACTGGACTGGATTCAGATTTCAGCAGCTGTTGATGTTAGCATGCAACGAGCTATAAAACCCTTCAGCTGCTGTCGAGAGTAGACTCGTTGGTACAGCATCTGTTTTGTTAGTTCAGCCAAAGTTGGAATACATTTTTTTGTGGGGGTCTTAGTTTGGGTGACTTCAAAGATTTGAAGCGTTAGAACAGGTTTAACTGAAATCAAACTTATAAAAAAAAGTTTGATTAGAGAAACAGTTTAGATATGCTCAACTAGACACCATAAAAATTGGGGTGCATACCACAATGTGTATGAGTGTGACAATCAATAGGTGGTAAAACAATGTATGTAGCCCAGGAGCCACCGCTTTCTTAATCCTGCCCTGTTGACTGGTTGAACTGAAAATGAATTAAATTGATTGGTTATACATTATTTACATTTTGTGGGTTTAATACCAAGAGGAGAAAGAAAATAACTGCAGTAATTAAATAAAGCACCGAGGATGTCTTTCCAGTCAGTTTCACTACAATGTGAGCAACAGTTTACCACCGGTAATGTAAACTACCATTGTGTTTCCGTGGTTCTGGCATTCTGGAATATGCTGCAGAAAGTTCAGGCCTTTTGTCTTGGAAGTCAAGTTTCATAACTCCAGGAAATAAAACATTTGATAGGAACGTTGCTTTAAAACCAGTTTAACAAGTCATCAGGTTTTGAAATGGCTTTTGATGTCAGCTTACATGACCACGAACCTATGATTTAGAGTGATTTTGAGCTGACAACTGTAGGATTTTAAATTGGGTTTGTTCATTGTGAAAGTGTTAAAAGCTCCAACTTCAGAAGCAAATGTGAGGTAATCTCAAAAACCCTTAACTCTACCTCTATCCACTAACATTTTAGTCATTTAGGTATTTACTCGTCGAGTGGAGGGCACTGGCTCCAGGTCTCCACCCAGAATGTGTTTTTGGCTGCAAGTACACAGCAGGAATAGTTCAAATTATTCATACATACATTATCTCATGTTTGTTCTTTAATCAGGGAGGCCCAGACATAAATTTCAACTGACAGTTCTTCCAGCTCTTCTGAGAAGATCCCATGACATTCCCAGACCAGCTGACAGATATAGCCTCTCCAGCATGTCCTGGGTCTTCCCTGGGGTCTCCTTCCAATTGGACATGCCCTGAAGGGTCAACACAGAGTATGCAATACTGCGAAAGCTGCACCGGTCTGTCCGTCAATCCCTTACTCCATTGTTCCCTGACTCGGGAACGAAATTACAGGATACCTAAACTTCTCCAATTGAGGTACGGTAACTCCTCATTCCCTACACAGAGAGAGAGAGAGAGAGAGCAGTTCACCATTTTTGACAGAGACCATCAATCTCAAATTTGGAGGTGCTGATCTTCATCCCAGCCGCTTCAAACTCAACTGCGAACTACTCCAATGAGAGCTCTAAACAGGTTGAGTCAGGTTCTCTGGATGGGTACTTCTTTGTTGAAACATTTCGTCTTTTGTCCAAAAATATTCGGCATGAGAAGCTACAAGCAAACAGCAATTGCTTGCAGCTTCTCAGACTGAAGAAGTCTTTTGGATAAAATACGTAATGTTTCAACACAGAAGAACCCATCTAGAGCAGTGTTTTTCAACCTTTTTTGAGCCAAGGCACAGTGTTTTCATTGTAAAAAATCCCGAGGCACACCACCAACTAAAATTGTAAACATAGATACACTGTATCCGCCTATATTAAATATATAGTCATTCTTATCAAAGTGTCTTGAATAGGAATGAAATAAACACAAAAATGTATTTTTATCATATTTTATATTTCTTATTTCAAATTGCACTTAACATGTCTTCAAAAATACACCAGAACAGTACCACAACAATGTGGTCTTAAATTTAAAGAGGTTGTAGAAGGGGGGGGGGCTTTTTTGATCATTTCCAAGGCACACCTGACGATCACTCGCGGCAAACTAGTGTGCCTAGGCACAGTGGTTGAAAAACACTGATCTAGAGGACCTGACTCAATATTGTTATATTTATCTAACTGGACAAGGAAGCATGCATCAGGACATTTTGCTCCAGGGAGAGTTGGAGATCATGACACAAGGACACCAACAGGGCCACCATCCATCCATCCATCTATCCATTATCTTCCGCTTGCTCCAAAGTCAGGTCATGGACAGGACCATATCATCCGCAAATAACAGAGAAGGAATTCTGAGGCCACTGTACTGGACCCCTTCTGCCCCTTGGCTGCATTAAGAAAATCTGTCCATAAAAGTTATGAACAGTAGTGATAGTGGGCAGCCCTGGAGGAGTCCAACTTACTGCTTTCAATGCAAACCAAACTTATGCACCATTTGTATAGGGACTAAATGGCCTGTAACAACAACCCCTCATCCCTATATTCATGGAGCTCCTTTCCACATTGTACCTTGGGAACACATTCAAATGCTTTCTCCAAGTCCACAAAACATGTACACTGGTTGGACAACCCCCATACTCCCTTGAGGACCCTAGTGATGTTAAAGAGTTGGTCCAGTGTTCCACGGCTGGGACAGAACTTGCTGTGTTCCTTCTGACTCTGAGAATTCACCATCAACTAGACTCTCTTCTCCAGCACCCCTCAGTAGACCTTATCAGGGAGGCTAATGAGAGAGAAGGCCCTGTAATTGGAACACACTCTCCAGCCCC
>JBBPBX010047341.1:10415-21522 GCA_038048925.1 Garcialebias charrua | reverse complement strand
ACACACACACACACACACACACACAGGGTGACAGTGGGGAGAAAACCCCTCTTTAAACAGGAGACATCCAACAGATCCAGGACCTGGACCTGGAAGAGGGCCAGGACCAGAACCAGGACCAGAACCAGGACCAGGTCCTGGACCAGGACCAGGACCTGGACCAGGACCAGAACCAGGACCAGGAAGAGGGCCAGGATGACTCTCCTGAAGCAGCCGTCTGTTGGTCATGTTCTCCATCGTTCAGTTCACAGCTGACACTTGTTGGATCCAGGACCGGTACAAAACCTGGACTTTGGTGGCCTTGTCGCTGTTTAAAGTGCTCTATAAATAAAATGGTATGGTAAAACCTGCCAAACACAAAGTCTTTGTGGTTGTGGTGCGTGTGCTCAGGACAGGAAGCAGAACGTGACCAGGGTAAAGTTCATAAAGGCTCTAAATGTCACAGAAAAAGATTTAAAAATCCTTTTGAAGAGGGTTTGTTTTGTAAATCTCATGTCAGAGAAACAAACAGCTGATCATGTGAATGAGAAGAGCAGAAAAACTTTTCTAAATCTGTGTCAACGAGGGCACTAATAAAAGCCAGTGAGTTGGACAGAACCGGGAGAGGAGAAGGACAAATGAGAAGACGGAGGATAAAAGATGGTGCAGACATGTCCTCTCTAACCAAAACAGGAGACAGGGATTTGGACAGTCAGACTCAGGGAGTGAAGCATCGTGTCGTCTCCGTCCTCCGTCTCTTTGGGTAAGGACTCTCTGCACGCCACATTAATCTGCATTATTAGGTTTATCTCTTCTCATCCTTCCTCTTGAAGATCGTCTTCTCTTTGTCTCTTTGTGTCTTCATCGTTTCTACTTCTTCCATCTCCGTAACTTCTTTTCTCCAGCTCCACACACCTGTCTCCTTAAACCTGAAGGACAGGAGTGTTTGTACCTCCGTCCTCTGTGGGATTCTTCATGTTGGACGGAAGTTAAGGACAGCTGGACAAAATCACAGGACAGAATCAGGGGACAGCTGGAGAGAATCAGAGGACAGCAGGACAGAATCAGGGGACAGCTGGACAGAATCAGGGGACAGCTGGACAGAATCAGGGGACAGCTGGACAGAATCAGGGGACAGCTGGACAGAATCAGGGGACTACAGGACAGAATCAGGGGACAGCTGGACAGAATCAGGGGACAGCTGGACAGAATCAGGGGACAGAATCAGGGGACAGCTGGACAGAATCAGGGAACAGTTGGACAGAATCAGGGGACAGAATCAGGGGACAGCTGGACAGAATCAGAAGACAAAATCAGAGGACAGAATCAGGGAACAGCTGGACAGAATCAGGGGACAGAATCAGGGAACAGCTGGACAGAATCAGGGGACAGAATCAGGGGACAGCTGGACAGAATCAGAGGACTACAGGACATAATCAGGGAACAGCTGGACAGAATCAGGGGACAGAATCAGAGGGTTACAGGACAGAATCAGAGGACTACAGGACAGAATCAGGGGACAGCTGGAGAGAATCAGAGGACAGCTGGACAGAATCAGGGGACAGCTGGACAGAATCAGGGGACAGCTGGACAGAATCAGGGGACAGCTGGACAGAATCAGGGGACTACAGGACAGAATCAGGGGACAGCTGGACAGAATCAGGGGACAGCTGGACAGAATCAGGGGACAGAATCAGGGGACAGCTGGACAGAATCAGGGAACAGTTGGACAGAATCAGGGGACAGAATCAGGGGACAGCTGGACAGAATCAGAAGACAAAATCAGAGGACAGAATCAGGGAACAGCTGGACAGAATCAGGGGACAGAATCAGGGAACAGCTGGACAGAATCAGGGGACAGAATCAGGGGACAGCTGGACAGAATCAGAGGACTACAGGACATAATCAGGGAACAGCTGGACAGAATCAGGGGACAGCTGGACAGAATCAGGGGACAGAATCAGGGGACAGCTGGATAGAATCAGGGGACAGCTGGGTAGAATCAGAGTACAGAATCAGGGGACAGCTGGATAGAATCAGGGGACAGAATCAGGGGACATCTGGACAGAATCAGGGGACAGAATCATGGAACAGCTGGATAGAATCAGAGTACAGAATCAGGGAACAGCTGGATAGAATCAGAGTACAGAATCAGGGGACAGCTGGACAGAATCAGGGGACAGAATCGGGGGACAGCTGGATAGAATCAGGGGACAGCTGGATAGAATCAGAGTAGAGAATCAGGGAACAGCTGGATAGAATAAGAGTACAGAATCAGGGGACAGCTGGATAGAATCAGAGTACAGAATCAGGGGACAGCTGGACAGAATCAGGGGACAGAATCAGGGGACAGCTGGATAGAATCAGGGGACAGCTGGATAGAATCAGGGGACAGCTGGATAGAATCAGAGGACAGAATCAGGGGACAGCTGGATAGAATCAGGGGACAGAATCAGAGGACAGCTGGATAGAATCAGGGGACAGAATCAGAGGACAGCAGGACAAAATCACAGGTCAGAATCAGGGGACAGAATCAGGGACAGCTGGACAGAATCAGAGGACTATGGGACAGAATCAGGGGACAGGAGGACAAAATCACAGGTCGGAATCAGGGGACAGCTTGACAGAATCAGAGGGCCACAGGACAGAATCAGGGAACAGCTGGACAGAATCAGGGGACAGAATCAGGGGACAGCTGGACAGAATCAGAGGACTACAGGACAGAATCAGGGGACAGAATCAGGGAACAGCTGGACAGAATCAGGGGACAGAATCAGGGGACAGCTGGACAGAATCAGGGAACAGTTGGACAGAATCAGAAGACAAAATCAGAGGACAGTTGGTCAGAATCAGAGAACAATTGGACAGAATCAGGGGAAAGTTGGACAGAATCAGGGGACAGATGGACAGAATCAGGGGACAGTTGGACAGAATCAGTGAACAGATGGACAGAAACGGGACAGTTGGAGTGAATCAGAAGACAAAATCAAAGGACAACTGGACAGAAACAGGGTACAGCTGGACAGAATTAGGGGAAAGCTGGACAGAATCAGGGGACAGTTGGACAGATTCAAGTGACAGCTGACAGCATCAGGGGACAGTTGGACAGAATCAGGGGACAGCTGGAGAGAAACAGGGGACAGCTGGACAGAATCAACTCAGAGTCAAAGTTTCAGCCTGTCTCAGTAATGCCAAACCACCACCTTCCAACATTAGCAGAGAAGAGAGGGATGCACTCACCACTCTTAGCAAGGACAAAAACATCATCATCCTCCCAGCAGACAAAGGAAGGTGCACAGTGATTTTGAACCAGAAAGACTATTGTGAGAAACAATAAGCTGGTGAAGATTCTCAGTCGTCCAGGACATGATAAAATCAAAAAGGCGTTCAATACAAGATCAACTGGACTTTATTTGTTGCAGAAGACGTTTCGACCTCTATCCAGAGGTCCAAAGTTGTTTGAGAAACCTCTGTTGTTGGGTTGTGAGGTGTTTTTTGTCAATCTACATACAGTTGTGTGTCTTCTGTCAGAGGCCTCAAGGGAACCCCCTACTGTTAAGGTGTGATCTGTCAATTTACATGTATGTGTTACCTCAGCTTGCAATTTACATATGATGGTGCGTGTTTCTTAAGACTGTTATAACTCCACACACTCACAGTTTGTTTCAGTGAATTGAAAAAGCCCTCTGGATAGAGGTCGAAACGTCTTCTGCAACAAATAAAGTCCAGTTGATCTTGTATTGAACGCCTTTTTGATTTTATTGTGAGAAAGTTATGTCACTCCTTAGTGACTTAACCACTTATGAACTGCTGAAAAGCGATCCAGGAAGTGGTTACAAGAAGAAGTTGATAGATTGCCTGAAAATTTTGAAGCAGGACAAGGCTATTGACAGTATTCTGTACCACAGACTGTACCCAGGGGAGGCCACGCCAAGTCTGTATGGTTTACCCAAAATCCACAAACAAGGTGTACCTTTAAGACCAATTGTTAGCATGATTAACTCGGTCACTTACAATGTTTCCAAATATCTGGCATCTGTACTCATCCCTTTAGTTGGCAGCTCAGAACACCACATACAGAACACCATGGACTTTGTGGATAAGGTGAGGGATGTCATCATGGAGACTGATGAAACAATGGTCTCTTTTGATGTCACATCACTCTTTACGTGCATTCCTGTTGATGAGGCAGTAGAGGTGGTCTGTTTAAGGTTAAAATCAGACACCACTCTGAGCAACAGGACCACACTTTCCACAGAACAACTGTGTCAACTCTTGAAACTGTGCCTGCAGTCAACCTACTTCACATATGGGGAGCAATATTATAGGCAGAAACATGGGTGTGCTATAGAGGCTGACATTTTTTCGGGAATCTCACGGGTCACGGGATTCCCACGGGATTCCTGTGGGATGGGAATCGACTTAACTGTTATTCACGGGATTGGGACGGTACAGGATCGAAAGTTAACGGGAGCAGACGGGAGCGGGAAATATGTCGTGACAAAAAAAAAAAACATGGAACGTCGCCATTTTGTAGTTCTCTTTCCACCAGCTTGCACTGTAACGCAAGTTAAAAGAACTACATGACCCAGGCCACTGCTTTCGCCGGAATTCAAAGAGTAGCAGCAATGGAGGGAGTAAAGACGAGCGGAGAGGTATCTGGATTGTGAAAGTAATGCCTTTATGCACTTTTGTTTACAAGTTTTGTGCAGTATTTTTGTTGATAAAATGAAAACATAAAAGTAATGTCACTGTTTTAAGGAAATTTCTCAATAAATGAGTAAAATGCAACATTCTATGTTGGGGTTTATTCAATTAACTGACCTCCAAATGAGCTAAAAACAGAGACTAAGGTGGTCCTCTGCAGGAAAATCTATAGAGATCACAGGCCATGTACTACGTTTTGTGCTCTTTAGTGATTTATATTTTTTTTTGTTTACATTAAGGCAAAAAATGCCTCCCTCTACTGCCACAGATGAACTGTTTCTGTTGCTATATCTATTTAAATCAAACTGCAAAACACAAAGTAGCCTAATCTTAAAAACATTGTGGTGAAGATTAAATCAAATTAATTGTATTGCTTACGAGTAAATTAGGAAGAAAAGATGGGAGCGGTACAGGAGCGGGAGTCATTTTGAATGGGAGCGGGATGGGAGTGGGAGTCATTGCACCAGGAGTGGGACGGGACAGGAATTAATTTTTTACTCAAGCCTGGGAGTGGGACGGGACAGGAGTAGAAATTCACTCCCGTGTCACCCTCTAGTGTGCTATGGTGTCTCCAGTTTCTCCTATTGTTGCCAACCTGTACATGGAGGAGGTAGAAAAGAGAGCCTTGACGTCCTTTTCAGGGAGACCACCAAGTCATTGGTTCAGGTATGTTGACGACACCTGGGTTAAAATTAAATCTCAGGAAGTCCAACATTTCACTGATCACATCAACTCTGTGGATAAATATATCAAGTTCACACGAGAAGATGTAAAAATGGCAGGTTGGCTTTCTTGGACTGTGAGGTCTCAGTTTCTGATAGAGGAAATTTGCAAACTGAGGTGTACCGCAAACCCACACACACAGACCAGTATTTACAGTTTGACTCCCATCACCCTCTGGAGCACAAGTTAGGAGTCATCAGGACTCTGTACCACAGAGCAGACAGCGTCCCCACTAACTCAGCAGCCAGACAGAAGGAGAAATCACACACAAAACAGGCTCTAGAGAAATGTGGATATCCTAACTGGGCCTTCCTGAAAGCAGAGAAGAAACCCAAACAGGACTCCAGCCAGCCATCAGGTGAAAAGAAGGAACCCAGACCCAGACCAGTGGTCATTCCGTATGTTGCGGGAGTTTCAGAGACATTGAGACGTTTATTTTCTAAACACAACGTCCCAGTGGCTTTTAAACCCCAAAATACATTAAAGACTGGTTCATCCCAAAGATCCAGTCCCCCGGCACAAACAGAGTAATATTGTGTATGCTGTTCAGTGTCAGGAGGGTGATCAGTCTTACATCGGGGAAACTAAACAGCCACTGGCCAAAAGGATGGCCCAGCACAGAAGATCAACATCATCAGGTCAGGACTCTGCGGTCTACACTCATCTCCAGGTCAGAGGTCACTCTTTCAGGGATGAAGATGTTCACATCCTTGATAGAGAGGAACAATGGTTTGAGAGAGGAGTAAAGGAGGCCATCTTTGTGAAAAGAAACCGTCCATCATTAAACAGAGGTGGAGGCCTCAGGGTTCAACTGTCCCCCTCCTACAATGCTGTTATTCTCAACTCAACTCAACTTTATTTTGGTAAATTAAAAACATTACAAACAAAAGGAAAACAATATAAAATGGTAAATCAATCATTCACCAAAAAAGGTATAGGCTGAAGCGAAGGCTTATACTTGCCTACCCTATTCATAGACTCAGCAGTCTACATAACGACAGATATCTACTGTCCATATATACTGTATACATAAGTAAAACAATAATCACTGACAATTGTAGTGTCATAAAAATTATTAAAATGAAATTTAGGGATGCACAATTTTGAATTTTTGGCCGATAACCGATGCAATACTTTGTATACGTTCCTTTGTCAGAACATAGCCTCTTAGGCTTATTTGCTGCAAGAACTGTGCAACAGCTGTAAGAGCTGGTGACATATATTCAGTAACAGCCATATGATATGCATAGTACTTTAACTTTTATTAAATGAAAAGTGTTAAATATTATTTATTAGCATTAGTCACCTGTGATGCTGTCTCACTTGTGGAGGCTTGTTCCAGGTTCCTAGCTGAAGTGTGGGATCCTCTGCACTCCTGTGCATGAAGGACAGACTTTTTAAGTTCACATTTTTTGTTTATCCATTGTGTCGTAAGACTAATCATGCTAACGGGCTAACACAACGTCCAAATGTATGTGGTAAAACTCACCCAAGTGCTATCACTATCTCAATGATGTCAGAAATGACGACTTGTAACTCGCTCTAAGGAAACGTGGGAAAAATATCTCTGACTAGGGACGATGTAGTGAGGCTCAACGTAGTCCATAAATCTTTATAATCTGACATCCTCACCAATGAAGAAAAAAACCTTCCACACCGACAAAATGTTGTCCTCTTCCTCTTCGCTGTGATCAGATCAGGTAGGCGCGTGTGACGTCATCACGTTGTGCTGGCGCTGCAGGCGTCCTCGTCACTGGATTGTCATACAAAAACAGCGTCTTTTATATCGGTGAGTTATTTTGATGGAATGACTGATGTTCAATATTTAACTTTAACGCTAATATCGTCCGATACCATGCCGACAATATCGTGCATCCCTAAATGAAACGTATCAATAGGCTACATTAAGCTCAGCAGGAGATGGATGTTTTATTGTTTTTATTTTATTAACTTTCATCCATCCATTCATCTACTGTATTATCTTTTCCCGCTTCTTCCTTTCATACTTTTTAAAAACCTTGTTCTCTTTAAAATCTGTTACAGCACATCAGCTCAGTTTTTGTCTTTTTATGCTGCTCTTGGCGTTTAGCTAGCCAGCTGCCACTCTTAGCTTTCAAATACCATTCTAATACTTTTAGCCTTTAGCTAATGTTCTGTTAATTTTAGCTTAAGCTAACGTTTTACTTATGTTAACTTCTAGCTACATATTTATTTTTAGCTTCTAGCTAGTCTCTTGTTACGCTTAACCTTTATCTATCGAGCTGCTCCTTTTGAGACTTTTAGCTACCTACTTGCAGGCGCACTTAGGCAGCTGCTGCTTTGAAGAAATACTTTTCTTCTTTCTACTTTTAGCTACGTCTTAGCTTTAAAGGTGCAGTCTGCAGTTTCTGTAGTGCAGTCTAAGTTTTCTAAAAAATATTTTTATACATATTTCTTCACTCTGTCACTATCTCCTGACAGACTGATGTTAGACAAAGTAATCTTTGAAAAAACTATATTCCCCTTGCTTCTCCAGGTGTTACTAAAAGCATTTCTAAAAAGCCACAGTGACCTGCTGTTAACCAGCCAATAAAAACAGAGTTTTTAACCAGCCAATAAAAACAGAGCTTGAATTTGAATTTCAGCAGAGCAATGGGGAGCAGAGCCATATATGGCTCTGAGGGGGAGGGACCAGAATGCTTTCCCTGTTGAAAAATTTTCTAAGTGCTGCCTTCTACAGAAACTGCAGACTGCACCTTTAAGCTAATGTTTTAAACTATTAACTTTTAATTAGCTTTTTGAAAATTGTAGCTTGCATAGTTTTTCTTTAGCTTTTGGCTAACGTTCCTCTTCTTTTAGCTCCAACAGCTCAGCTTCTTCAGCTCTCAGCATTCACGCTGTGTTTAAGCAGGAAAGTTCATTTCTCTCGTGAACACAGATAATGTCCAACAGAGCGGTTCTGATCCGTGTTTGGAGCGGCAGGACTCCAGCCCACAACAATGACCACGACAGAGCAACACAATCACCATTCAGAACCTCTGCAACCCCCACTCCCCCCGCCCCAATAATCCCATTATGTGGAGCAGCAACCGGTCAGCATCTATTTGTGTTGTCATGACAACGCCCCATCATGGCCAGGCCCCTCCGCTCTCAGCCAATGGAAAGCTTCCGTTCTGATTAGCTGGAGATGATCTTGTTACGTCGCTCCGCCCACTTTGAGGGGACGCACTGGGGGGGTGAAACTCACGATTTTCAGGTGACGTGACCTGCTGGGGGCCACAGCCAAGGGCTTGGGTTTGTGTAAATTCAACCTTATTAAAGTTTTTCTGTTTTGTGTTAGTAAAGGTTTTTCAAAGATCTGAAACTTTTATTTTGCCAAACAAACAAACAAACAAACAAACAAACAAACAAACAAACAAACAAACAAACAAACAAACAAACAAACAAACAAACAAACAAACAAACCATACCATACCATACCATACCATTTTATTTATAAAGCACTTTAAACAGGAACAAGTCCACACCAAAGTGCTGGACAAACAAACACGCAACAGGCAACACAGACAATGAAGTACAACACGAAAAACATAAAAACATTGCAGATCATAAATCAAACGATCCAATACAAATCAGCTGGCATTGAAAGCGATGGAGTAGTAGTGAGTTTTTAACCGGGATTTGAAAACTGAGAGGGAGGGGGCCTGTTTGATGAGCAGCGGTAACTCGTTCCAGAGTCTTGGGCCTGCTACAGAGAACGCCCTGTCACCCCTGCGCTTAAGGCGAGTTTCTGGAACTATTAAGAGTACCTGATCCTCTGACCTCAAAGCACGTGGAGGGACATATGGGTGTATCAGATCCGAGAGATAGGCGGGGGCGAGACTGTTCAGCGATTTGTAGACATACATGAGAATTTTGAATTGGATTCGAAGATGAACCGGTAGCCAGTGAAGGGAGGCCAAGACTGGTGTAATGTGCTCTCTTTTGCGTGTGCTGGTTAAAAATCGGGCAGCTGCGTTCTGAACCAGTTGTAATCGTGCAATGGTGGCTTGACTGACGCCAAACAGAAGTGAATTGCAGTAATCAAGCCTAGATGTAATGAATGCGTGAATCACTGTCTCCAGGTGTTTTTTGGATAATATGGGCTTCAGCTTAGACAGACGCCTCAGCTGGAAAAAACAGGATTTGACAATCATGTTTACATGACTGTTGAGTTTCATGGAAGGATCCATTATCACTCCCAGATTTTTGACTTTTTGTTTTTCGGACAGGGGTAGAGCAGACAGGTCAATGCAGTGGTTTGAGGTTTGACTTCAGTGTCGCTCTGTGTTCACATTCATTTTATTTTTACGAGCAGCTGGTGTCATTTTTCTGTGTGAAGTTTTAACTCTTTAACACTGAGCTCAGCCTGACTAAAGCCTGACTATCATATCACCTGTAACTCTGCTCCTGCAGGTAACTTACATCATGACCTTTGACCTCCGTTAGCAAGCTGGTCAAGTGTTAAAACTTACGTGCTGCTGTAACAGAGTCCAGCTGGCACCAGGAAAACATGACATCATGACTTGACAAAATGTTAAAAAATATGCAACAGTACTGGAAAGTACCCTGAGCAGCAATCAGCTATGACCCAATTACAGTATCTTACTTATAAAATTTAGAATTAATAAGAAATGTGTTTACTTGTGGAGGAAGGGTCTTCCTCATCGTATCAGAACTTTTAATCCCCGATTAGAAATTGGAGTCTGAGTGGGCCATGGTCCAGGTGGCTGTCTTGAGCTGTGGCCACAAGGTTGTCAGTGTTTCTTGTGGTGGCCATCCTTGAACTTGGTGGTGGACACCCCGGGTTAGGGAGGCTATCAGGATGAATGAGTCCTATCGGGCCTTGTTGGCTGGTGAGACTCATTTTTTTCCCATCCAACCTTTATTTATGCAGGCTATTCTCAGTGAACCACGAGGACTCATTTCTAAGAGGGAGCTGTTTCCTCCGGAGGCAGCTGAGGAGTACTGGATGGCCAAGCGATCCGCGGCCTTGACTGTTGTTGAGGCAAAAGCTCCGATGTGAGAGGAGGTCGCTGAGGCCTTGGATAAAGACTCTCGGTCAGCTCCGAGGAGATTCTGGCAAACTATCAGGCAGCTGAGGAGGGGAAAGCAACAGCAGTGAAGGTGGGGCGATGTTGACCTCAACCAGTGATGTCATCAGGAGGTGGAAGGAATATCTCTCAATCCTACCGACACATCTTCCATGGAGGAAGCTGAACCAGGGGACTTCGGGGTTGGTCTGTCCATAACTGTGGCTGAGGTGGCCAAGGCAGCAAAGCTCCAGGGGGGTGGATGAGATTCACTCTGATTTCCTTAATGCTCTGGATGTTGTGGGGTCGTCTTGGTTGACACTCCTGTGCAACATCACGTGGACATTGAGGGGAGTGTCACTGGTCTGGCAGACTGGGGTGGTGGTTCCCCTCTTCAAAAAGGGGGACACATTGTCTCGATATTCCATTTTTAGAATAATCCTAAAACGGAGCATGTAGCATTTTAGTGAACAAGCATTTCTTTGGGATCTGTTCCATTTTGACTGGTATCTTCTATCATTAAGTGATGATGTGAACCTTGCTTGGAACTATTTGCATTTGACATCATTCAGGCTGACGTGTTCCATTTCAGACTGGTGCTTAATGCTGATTAAACCAAGTGGATGTTTTCAAACAGAAAGTTGGTG
>JBBPBX010047339.1:14962-26197 GCA_038048925.1 Garcialebias charrua | reverse complement strand
TAAAACTCTACTGGATGCTCGTGATCTCCGGGCCCTTAAACGTCACTGCACCTCAAACAGGAATTCCACTCTCAAGGAACTAACAGAATGGGCTCAGGAAATCTTCCAGAAAGCATTGTCAGTAAACACAATCCACTGTGCCATCCGCCATTGCCAGCTGAAACTCTAGAGTGCAAAGAGGAAGCCATTTCTAAGCAAGCTCCACAAGCTCAGACATTTTCACCGGGCCAGGGTCATTTAAAATGGAGTGTCAAGTCAAGTCAAGTCAATTTTATTTATATAGCACAGTTAAAACAGATAAACTGTTATCAAGGTGCTTCACACACACAACATAAAATAGGTTTCAAAATTTACAGAACAGTATCACACACCAATGGTAAAAATTATGATAATAACAGTAGCAAAAGAATAAGAAAAATGTGTAAGAAAAATATTAATATAAAACACAGTAAAAAATATATACACTAAATCAGTTCACATATACCAGAGAGAAAAGATGGGTTTTTAGCAGGGATTTTAACATGTGAAGGGAGGAGGCCTGTCTAATGTTGGGGGGCAGGTTGTTCCAGAGTTTGTGGCCGGTGACTGAAAACGCCCGATCTCCACGGAGCTTCAGGCGTGTTTTCGGAACCGCCAAGAGCATCTGTTCGGATGATCTCAGGGCCCGCGGTGGAACATATGGTTCCAGCAGCTCGTAGAGGTAGGGGGGAGCAAAGCCATTTATGCATTTGTAGGTCAACAACAGGATTTTAAAGTCGACTCTAGTTCGCACGGGGAGCCAGTGCAGGGAGGAGAGAACAGGTGTAATGTGCTCAAACCTACGAGTACTGGTTAAAAGCCGAGCTTCTGCATTTTGCACGAGCTGGAGACGTGTGGCAAAATGGAAGACTGTTCTGTGGTCAGATGAGTCACGATGTAAAGTTCTTTATGGAACACTGGGACGCCATGTCATCCGGACCAGAGAGGACAAGGATAGCCCAAGTTGTTATCACCGATGGTATGGGGTTGCATGAGCGCTTGTGGCATGGGCAGCTTGCATGTCTGGAAAAGACACCATTAAAGCTGCAGTATGTAGCTTTTTTTATGAACATATTTCTTCACTCTGTCACTACCTCCTGACAGACTGATGTTAGCCAGGTAATCTCTGAAAAAAATTTAAAAAAAATATTGTCCCCTTGCTTCTCCAGGTGGTAAATAAGCATTTCTAAAAAGAAAAGGTGACCCGCCATTTTCCAGCCAATAAAAACAGAGTTTGTAACCAGCCAATAAAAACAGAGCTTGAATTTGAATCAGCCAATAAAAACAGAGCTTGAATTTGAAATTCAACAGACCACAAGGGGGCAGAGCCACATATGGCTCTGAGGGGGAGGGATCAGAATGCTTTGCCTGTTGAAAATATTTCTAACTGCTGCAGTTCTACAGAAACTGCATACTGAACCTTTAATGCAGAGAACTATGTTCAGGTTCTAGAACAACATATGCTCCCATCTAGACGTCATCTCTTTCAGGGAAGACCCTGCATTTTTCAACAAGATAATGCCAGACCACATTCTGCAGCAATCACAACATCATGGCTACGTAGGAGAAGGATCCGGGTACTGAAATGTCCAGCCTGCAGTCCAGATCTTTCACCTATAGAGAACATTTGGTGCATCATAAAGAGGAAGGTGCGACAAAGAAGGCCCAAGACGATTGAACAGTTAGAGGCCTGTATTAGACATGAATGGGAGAGCATTCCTATTTCTAAACTTGAGAAACTGGTCTCCTCTGTCCCCAGACGTCTGTTGAGTGTTGTAAGAAGAAGGGGGGATGCCACACAGTGGTAAAAATGGACTTGTCCCAACTTTTTGGGATTTGTTGACGCCATGAAATTTTGAAACAACATATTTTTCCCTTAAAATGATACATTCTCTCAGTTTAAACTTTTGATCTGTGATTTGTGTTCTATTCTGAATAAAATATTAGATGTTGGCACCTCCACATCATTGCATTCAGTTTTTATTCACAATTTGTTTCCTGTCCCAACTTTTTTGGAATCCGGTTTGTATATCTTGTATACTGTATTGTTGTGTAGCTTACAAGTAATCATATTAGACAGCAAGAAAGCAAATGTTCTGTAAGTGGATGGCATGCACGTATCAAATACAGTATATTGCAGTCTTTTTGAGATAGTACAAATAAAAATTAAGCAAGCAAACACAAACTTACATATGGAAATTGCACCACCAGCAACTATCAGCGGCAACAGAGCAGAATTTATTACAGAAACATACTTTATAATATAAAGTTTATAAACATACTTTATAATATAAAGTTTATATCCTACTCATCCACCAGGAGCACTATTGCCTAATGTCATAATGGTCATTTCACTTACTCTACTATATTTGTGCAGAACAGTGGTCTCACCTCAATGGCTTCTTGGCTGTGGTCTTTGTTTTGGCTTCACCTTCTGTACAGCACGGCAGGTTAGTCCTTCTACTAACTACAGAAAGAAAGGTTTCAGCTTCTGAATTATGTGAAAAACTAGGAAAAGTCTTCTATGATGGGTGGAGCAATTTTCTGCCTTGCCCAATACTGACCAGACGAGACAACCACAAGAAGCACTTGGTTGGCTCAGACTCTCATTTTGGGCTGACATCCCACCTCCGTGTTCTGTGCTTCATTTTGGTTTTCTTGATCTTTCCCTAACAAAACCACAAAGTGGAGGGGCTGCTGCAGTGAGACTGTCGAACAGCTCCACTCTTCAAAAAACAGTGAGGTCATAAACTGTGTGCCCCAGCCCTAACTCTTGGCATGTAACATGTGAACTGATTTTGAATCGTTCTCATCACACCTATCTCTCATTACTTCGTCTCCTTCCCTTCTGTTCCCATTTGTCTCGTGTATCAGCCAACGTTCTTTCAAAAATCAGACATCTTAACACCTCATCATCCTTCCATCTTCTGGTCTGTGGAAGTGCTGGGGAACATGTGGGATCTATATCACACTCATACCCACATTTCAATCTCTCAAGATCTCATTCATGCATGCTGAACGAGCTTTCCCACACAGCAAATATCACTGGTTTCCCTTTACTTGGCATTCCAGCATGATGCGGTGACGTAATGTGTTAGCATACACCATCACTGTCAAATGGGCTATATGATTACAGCTTTCATATTTAGGTAGTATTACACATCATATAGGGTACAAACATTTGAGCCAAACCACTCACTGATGGCAACAAATGCAACATGCTGCTTTATCACGGGCCTGCGAGATAGTCTTAGCTTTAGATCATGTTTAGACATACAGTATATGAAGAGGCAGGAATACATAGCAATGGTTTTGGCTTACACATTTGATGAGAAAAGGATTTCTCTCATAGGGCTTGAAAATAGAAACAAAGTAAAACTAGAACTAGAACTAGAGTGCTATAAAGTTGCTCAGCTCCTACCAAACCAAGTTTTAGATCGTAATTACCATATTTGCTGAATTTTAGTTGGTTTTATGCAGGGGTGAAAAGAGCACTAAAATATTCTACTCAAGTAAAAGTTGTTACTCTGTTGAAAATGTATTCAAGTACTACAAAGTAATTAAAGTGCCTGTATAAAAAATCTGCTTAGTGTTTATTTTCTTAATGAGATCCCAAGTGTTAAAATTTAAGTGAAACAGCATTTATAATCATTGTTGCTGTAAGATTTTAATCAAACAGATTGTCAAACAGCTACAGATTCCATATGACTTATTCTGTTCAAATACACATGGCGGGTCATTTTATTGGAACATCATTTCATAAAAAACTTGATGCCTGTCATGGAGTGAATAAGCAGCTGATATGTCAACATAGCAGATCTACTGAGGTAAACAGCTTCTTATTATTGTTTAGTTTATATTAATTAAACTACAATTAGTGGTATCAAATGCAGAAAATATTTTTAATTTCTCTCAATATTATTGCAGTATTTTCTTTTTTTTTCTTTTATCAAGTTGTATGTTTTTTTTTACTTTTATTTTACCGGGAAGGACATTAAGAACAGTTATTTACAGTTATGTAGTTATTCACAGTGTCGGTCTAGCAATGTTTTAATCAAATCAGGTCCACCAATTGATCCCCTGACATGTTTTCAGATGAGACTTTGGGAGTTTCTGATGCTCCATCTCATCAGGTTCCAATTAGTCTATTTGATAAATATTTATTAGGCCGGTGGTGACAGAGCTTATTAACTTGTTACTAATTAATTTTTCTTGGAAATTTATAATCCAAATGGTATGTAGATTTTAGGTGGGAAATTATATAGTTATTGGCCTTAAAACCTTTGAAACCAGTCAAAAGTAGTTTTTTATTTAGGTATATTTTTTATTTTACAACATTTGAAAAAAAAAAATTATAGGCAGAAATGGGTGTGGCCTGTACAATGTGACTCATTAGAATTCAGGGAACGTCAACATTTACCGGTAAGCTTATGTGGCTTATGGTTTAGAAGCTAGACTATCAAATGCAAAGTCCCCACATGTAGCGACCCCTGTTCGTAAACATCTAAGTAATATTCTGTGCCGCACAGGCAGGTCACCACCACCATGTAATTATCATTTCAGTACACCTTGCTGTTTGTGCTTTGGTATGACTTATGCTTACGGGAGAAAAAATAAAATAATCAGAACTGTTTCAATAGAGTTCCATGCTCTTCTGGATGCATGGAAATGCTTCTCCTTTGCAGCTGCGTACCCCTGCCTCCACTGGCTTGGATCCCTAATAAAAATAAATAAAAAAATCCAGAGTAGATACATAAAGTGCTATGTGTTGTCATCGTTGTGTGTTCCCATACAATGGCAAAATTGGTTCTCTACATTTAACCCATTGCACCTGGGATACACACATGTGCAGCAGTGGGCAGCGCAATTAGGGATTGGGTGTCTTGCTCAGTCAGACATCATGACATGTGGGAATGGCTGGGGATCGAAACTGGGACTTTCAGGTCCCGAGTCAGCTGCCCTACCTTTTCCCCATCTCAGCCCCAAATTGGATGCAGTGATTATTCAGTTTGACGTAATAAATAAGAAAGAGGAGAAAGCTTGAACTTTTTGTGTGTGTGATTTGCTATAATTTTTTACTCTTCAGTCATTTGGTTACTGCATGAGCCAACTCTGAGGGAAATTGTCCTGCCCCATAGAAAGCTGATTGGTAATTTCCCCCCTGTTGTTCAATCAGGGCTGAACTTTTGTACATGATGAGACATGAAGGTTGTTGCTTGTCAGTCACACGTTGTCCTGTTCTGACACTTTCACAGACACAAAGGTGCCAGTATTGTTTCTAAAATGCCCCTTCTGCTCAGGGTTTATTTCTTTAATTGACAGTAAAAGAGTGAAGAGAAAAAAAGAAGAGAAAAAAAACGTGCTTCCTGCAGTAGAACGTGTCATGTTTCTGTCTGACAAACAGCGCCTTGTTTCCCAGTGCAATTTACCTGTCTTGCAGCCATGAGGGCTGTTGTTCCTCTCCACTTCGTCAGGGCACAGAGCACAGTTCACTGCGAGGACAAGCTTATATAGATGTTGTCTTGGTAATGCACAACAACTTGCAAATGAAACAGGACAAAAAAATTGTCTGTCAGTAGTTAGAGAGGAGAAAAAAAAAGTTTTTATTTCAACACCGACCGAAGAAATTGTGCCGTTTTGAGTTACACAAAAGTTTATTATCATTATTTTTATTGTTATCATTATTACTTAGAATGTAGAGCACAAACCAAACTCATAATAAGGACACAACTAATTTCTTTAAGTGGGACAATTTGCAAGATGGATTTAAGTCAAGCTAAGTTTATATAAGGTAAATCTGAAGGACTGTGGTTTGTGGCCTAGCTCTGAGTGTTCTGCTGCCTTGCCAGGGTTGGTGCCACAGTAATAAGTATGCTCGTCCCACCCTGCTCCTGCTGCCTACTGTGTCAAAGGCCTTAGGCCAAGTGTGATGAAAATGTGCATGAACACACAATACACTGCTCAGACTCGTTTGGCCTGTCATTGTAGCCGGAGAGTATCGTTATAAAGGAACTGTCAACAGCTTTTTATCCAACATCTCTTTGGAGGCTGTGCTCAAGTTTGCATGCTTGCACAAACTAGTATGCACGTTTAAAGACTGTGAACTAGAATTAGAAGAAATAAAGAGTGATAATGCATCACTCTGTTCTTGTATGTTGGCAAAACACAATAACGGTATTCTGCTCTCTATCCAGGAGTGTTGTGACAATAGACGCTCATGAACAGATTGGATCTAGCAAGCTTTTCCAAGCTCAGCCATGCATTGAAATGTAACAGTTTTATTGTGTGCATCACTTTAAAAGGCTTTTTTCCTCTTCTTCTAAAAATGTCATAAACGTGTCATTGGATTGCAGCAGTTCTATGTGGTTTACAGTCCAACCAGCTTAGACATTATGGCAAAATTAAGGGAAAAGAGAATTTTGTGAAAGAATTTGGGTGGAGGTTGAACGATTTTAATAGTTTTATTCTATAAAAGTTTGGAGGAGAACTTGGAGAGGTGGAGGTATGCATTTGAAAGAAGAGGAATAAAAGTCAGCCATAGTAAGACAGAGTACATGTGTGAATGAGAGGGAGGCAGATTGAACAGTGAGGATACAAGGAGCAGAGGTCACAAGGTGCACTTAGGGTCAACTGTCCAGAAAAATGGAGAGTGTGGTAAAGAGGTGAAAAGTCGACAGGTTGGGATGGATGGAGAAAAGTTACTTTCAGGAGTCACTTGTGACAAAAGAGGTCAAATGAAAGAGTTACTAATGAGAACTAGCTATGTTGTGTCAATATTTGTGCATTTTGTGTTCTATTTTCAGTATTTCTCTGATTCTGGTATTCATTCAACCTTTATTTAGTCAGGTAAGTCAGGTATATTGTTTTACTTGTGTTTTAGCTTTCCCAGTCTTTTTTCCCTCATGCAGCTCCTGCCTGTCCCACTCGCACCTGATCCTCATAGTCGCTCCTCAGGTGTTTGTCACTGTCTGTCAGTACTGTCTTTTTAAGTTCAACGTCATTGTGTTACTTCCGTCAGAGCTTTGTGTCTCTCAAGACCAGTTGTGTTTGCTCCCTTGTGTACACCTGAGAATATTTTCTGTGTTTTTGCTTCCTCAACCATGTGTTGCTTTTGTTATTACCGGTAAATTAGTTTCATTTATACTTAGAGCTTTTTGAGTCTGTTTATATCTTGGGTTCCAAAACCTCCACCAACATGATGTGTTGCATAGTTTAGATACAGTAGCATTGACAAAAAGACAGGAACTGTGGGTGGCAGATCTAAAGATGTCAAAGTCTAAAGTTATAGAAGCCAGAATGAAGAAATTAGACCAGGGAAATTATTTTTTTATGAGGGAAATGTGATTCATAATTCATGTGCACAATAAAGTCCATTACAAGTTTGCTCTTACTATGTCCTAACTTGTAAATAAAACTGCAGTTTGTTTAATGGTTCAATGAACGTCAATACAACAAACTGTCTGCTATCTGCCCTGTACAGTGAATACCGAGATTCATCCGTGAAGAGAACACCTCTCCAACGTGTCATACACCATCAAATGTGAGCATCCTTTGTGAGCTCCAGACTTGACTATTGCAATGCCTTGTACGTTGGAATTAATCAATCTTCTATTTCCCGTTTACAACTTGTACAAAACTTTGCCGCCCGCTTTTTGACCAACACACGAAAATATGAACACATCACTCCTGTCCTGTCCTCTTTACACTGGCTCCCGGTTCAGTTCAAGATAAAGTTCAAGCTGCTGCTGTTTGTTTTTAAAGCTCTGCATGGACTCGCACCTCTCTACATCTCAGAACTTTTGAAAGTCCATCAGCCCGGCAGAGCTTTACGATCTGCCAGTCAACACCTGCTGGAGGTGCCTCGCTCAAGGTACAAACAATGGGGAGACCGGTCATTTTCTGTTGCCGGCCCAAAAGCCTGGAACAGTTTCCCCCTTGAGCTGCGTGCCACCTCTGATCTGACTCTGTTCAAAACCAGACTGAAGACCCACTTGTTCAAAAAAGCTTTCAATCTGTAACTTTTATTACTTTTGGTATTTTAGTATGTAGCATTTTTATTTCCACCGCCTCATTTTATTGCTGCCGTTTTTATTTCTATATTCACTGATTTATTGAACCTGATTTTCTATTTTCTATGCTGTTAAGCACCTTGGTCAATGCAAGGCATTGACAGTGTTTTTCAACCACACTAGTGTGCCGCGAGTGATCGTCAGGTGTGCCGTGGAAATTATCCAATTCACTTAACTGGTCTAAAAAGGGTAGCATGCCCTCTCCGGGTCGGGGAGGAGGTCCTGCCCCAAGTGGAGGAGTTTAAGTATCTCGGGATCTTGTTCACGAATGAGGGAAAACTGGAGCGTGAGATCGATAGGCGGATAGGTGCAGCGTCCGCAGTGAAGCGGGCGCTGTACCGGTCTGTCGTGGTGAAGAGAGAGCTGAGTCAAAAGGCAAAGCTCTCAATTTACCGATCGATCTACGTTCCCACCCTCATCTATGGTCATGAGCTTTGGGTTGTGACCGAAAGAACAAGATCTCGGATACAAGCGGCTGAAATGAGTTTTCTCCGCAGGGTGGCTGGACTCTCCCTTAGAGATAGGGTGAGAAGCTCAGTCATCCGGGAGGGACTCGGAGTAGAGCCGCTGCTTCTCCACATCGAGAGGAGCCAGTTGAGGTGGCTCGGGCATCTGGTTAGGATGCCTCCTGGACGCCTCCCTGGTGAGGTGTTCCGGGCATGTCCCACCGGGAGGAGACCCAGAGGAAGACCCAGGATACGCTGGAGGGACTATGTTTCTCGGCTGGCCTGGGAACGCCTTGGGATTCCCCCAGAGGAGCTGCTCCAAGTGGCTGGGGAGAGGGAAGTCTGGGCCTCCCTACTTAGGCTGCTACCCCCGCGACCCGACCCCGGATAAGCGGAAGAAAATGGATGGATGGATGGATGGTCTAAAAAGATTTTTTGAAAACGAATGAATTATCTAATAATATGCCATTTTCGAGTGTCTGTGCTGTAGTAGTGTCTAGCGGCGTAATCATGTAATTTCCTTATCGCTAGATAGATGGCAGTATGGAACATAGCATTGCACATTAAAACAAGAGAAGTAGTGATGCATGAACGTGACATGTAGCAGTGACAGCAATGCATTCTAGCTAGCTACTAGCAGGACTATGACAGTGATGGAAAAGTTTTTGAAAAGAAAAAATACTAACTCCGATCTGGTCCCTGGACAAAATTCGGACCCAGATGTATAGGCCCTAGTATAGGTATGCAGATACCGTGAGCTTTAGACAGTACAGTGAGAGTTACGTACATTTCGTTTGGATTTACTTTTACCGGGGACGCAACGACACAGACTCGGTTGTGCTTGGTATGTGGTGAGAAGCTGTTTATTTCATTCCTATTCAAGACACTTTGATAAGAATGACTATAAATTTAATATAGGCAGATACAGAGTATCTTTGTTTACAATTTTGGTTGGTGGTGTGCCTCGTGATTTTTTCAATGAAAACACTGTGCCTTGGCTCAAAAAAGGTTGAAAAACACTAAGTTAGAGCATCATCCTCTTTTCAGAATCAGATCAGAATCAGAATATCTTTATTTACATTGCACCAAGGTACAACGGGAACATGTACGCACAGTCATCCGAAAGCTGGACTAAGTGTACCAAGCTGCAACTGATTATCAGCGCGGCCATCTCATTTCTTATCAGAATGATAATCTTAGATATGAAAAAGGAGAAGAACCACGAGGGTAGATAGTGATATTACAAAAAATATCTTTCACATCTTGTCTATTAGGACACAATATGAGACATCAAAAAACTCTACCAGCAAGCACAGTTAAGACAAATTACATATGCATTTGAGGTCCAGGCGGTGAGATTTAGTCCATGAGCCTTGTTCAGATCAGCCACAGTTCTGTGATGTTTCCAGCCAGCATTTCTGATAAGCGCTCACAGAAAGTTCTCCGGGGGGGGGGGGTGCGATAGATGCAGTTGTTGTCCTCGGTTACTCATGACCCAGGAGAAATTTGATAGTCAGCCCATTTCCAAGGCTGTTGGGAGTCAGATTCAGATAAGCTTGATTGTTGATTTTATTCAGGCAGACAGTTTTCTTTTCCTGCAGCCTTGAGTGTCCATCTGGGCGATCCAAATCCAATATGGTTTATTGTGGGAATCCTTCCACTGATCCATGCTATGAATCCTCATCCAGATTGATTCCACCACGCTGACGAGTCCCAAAACCCACGGGTGGCCTGCAATTCTCAGAAATTGCCTCCACCTTCCGGTTAAGCTCGTAATGCAGCTGATTTATTGAGGTCACAGCACGGATCAAACTCTCACTCTGACTCGGAAGCTTAGACATGGCAGTAATCACCACCGAAGTCTTCCTCAATTTCCGATAGAGCAGTGCTCCACAAATGCCGAACAGTAAAGCTCCTGCCACCATAAATCCAATTATGTATATATCTTGGACATCCTCCACAGACAGGACTGACAGACACATGACCTTCCACTCGCCCCAGGAACCATCACGTAACCCCCAGAGTGTGTCTGTGATGGGCAAGTTTGCTCCCCCGGACCTTGTCGCTGTGTAGAAAAAAATCTTGTCAATAGAGTTGATCGTCCATGATACCAAATCCATAATCACTTTGCGTTCGAGAAATGAGTGCAGGAACTGCAGACAAGACAAAAAGCCACACAGGGTGAGGAAAAAATGGGAGAGGAAAAGCAAAAGCTGCCGCTTGCGACCAGAGCAAGGCAAAAAACAAACAAACATTTGATGTATCCCCTCAAAACTGATAATAACATATTGGAAAAAATTGGGACAATGGTATGAAACTTTGAAGAGACCCTTTAAAGAATAAATACTTTTTTTTTTCTCATGAAGGTCACGGAAAACTTACAAACCTGAGTTGTTAGCTGTTTTGTAAAATACAACAAAAACATCAGGCAAACCTTAAAGGGTCTGTGACGTGCATTTCTTTCAAATACAAAAAGTGGAAGACAACATTTTTATATTTTTTGAATTTGGCATATTAGACATGATTTTACACAAGATTTATTTTCACCCATAACACTTTTTTTTACTTGATGCAGCAAATGTGAAACAGGAAGTGACATCAAAAGGGAGTTATTTAAAAGGGGAACTCCCTGGTCTGTTTATTGAAGTAATATTATTTGAACTCTGACTCTTCTTCACCTCTCTCTGATAGTGACTCAAAAT
>JBBPBX010047339.1:0-13997 GCA_038048925.1 Garcialebias charrua | reverse complement strand
TGGAGCGTGAGATCGATAGGCGGATAGGTGCAGCGTCCGCAGTGAAGCGGGCGCTGTACCGGTCTGTCGTGGTGAAGAGAGAGCTGAGTCAAAAGGCAAAGCTCTCAATTTACCGATCGATCTACGTTCCCACCCTCATCTATGGTCATGAGCTTTGGGTTATGACCGAAAGAACAAGATCTCGGATACAAGCGGCTGAAATGAGTTTTCTCCGCAGGGTGGCTGGACTCTCCCTTAGAGATAGGGTGAGAAGCTCAGTCATCCGGGAGGGACTCGGAGTAGAGCCGCTGCTTCTCCACATCGAGAGGAGCCAGTTGAGGTGGCTCGGGCATCTGGTTAGGATGCCTCCTGGACGCCTCCCTGGTGAGGTGTTCCGGGCATGTCCCACCGGGAGGAGACCCAGAGGAAGACCCAGGACACGCTGGAGGGACTATGTTTCTCGGCTGGCCTGGGAACGCCTTGGGATTCCCCCAGAGGAGCTGCTCCAAGTGGCTGGGGAGAGGGAAGTCTGGGCCTCCCTACTTAGGCTGCTACCCCCGCGACCCGACCCCGGATAGGCGGAAGAAAATGGAAAATGGAATGTTGATGATACTCAGTTATATTTGTCCATGAAGCTCATTGAATCCAGTCAGTTACTTAGACTACAACCATGTCTTGTAGACAAAAAAACCTGGATGACCCTTATTTTATTTTTTGCTTTTAAACTCAGACAAGACTGAGGTTTGGTTTTTGGACAAGAAGAGCATCTTAGTAGTAAATGTTGCAGTCTTTCACTTCCTCGGTATGGCATTGATTTGGCCTCCAGTTCTAATGTTAAAAATCCTGGCATCATTTTTGTTTAGGAAATGTCTTTTAATCGCCACATTAAAAAAGTTACCAGAAGTGCTTTCCTCCATCTATGTAATATCACTAAAGTTAGAACAAATTGTCTGAAAATGATGCAGAAAAACTGTTCCATGCATTGGTCACATCTAGGCTGGACTATTGCAAGTGTTTATTATCCGGGTGTTTCCAAAAAAATCTTTAAAACATATTCAGTTCATCCAAAATGCTGCTACCTGAGTTTTAACGAGTTGGAAAGATCATAAGAGGAAAATAAGAGGATAAGAAAATAAGAGTATCTGCAGTGGAAATTGTCTCCAGTTACAAGTACGCACCTGAATGACAACCTCAGCTGGGGCAACAACACTTCCAGTCTGATCAAGAAAGCTCATCAGATACTCTACTTCCACAGACGGCTGAGACGAGCTGGTCTGGGAAGCTCAGTCCTCACCTCCTTCTACAGGTGTGCAGTGGAGAGCATCCTGTGCTCCAGAATCCAGCATGTGGCATGGAGGCTGCACAGCTGCAGAAAGAAAAGCTTTACAGAGAGTGGTGAAGGCTGCACAGAAGATTGTTGAAGTCAGCCTCCCCACCATCACAGACATCTACACCTCCAGATGCAGGAAGAGGGCCACCTGCATCATGAAGGACCCCACTAACACAGCACACACACTTTTTGCCCTGCTCCCCTCAGGAAGGAGGTCGAGGAGCATTACGTTTAAAACCACTATACTGAGGAACAGCTTCTACCCTGAGGCTGTTAGACTCATGAATATCTAACCATCTAACCTAATCACTGTAAAAAAAACGCATCATGTTGCTGCTGATCTGTTTCATGTTGCTGTGTTCATGCGTGCTCTTCTGCTCACACAGACTCATGTGCTGCTGTTTGGCGTTATGTTTTTATGTTACTAGTGCTTAGTGTATATTTAGTTAATGTTTTTCTTTGTTCATATCTTAGATCTTATTGCGGTTTTTCTTTTACATTTTATTGTTGGGTATAACTGGGCCCTGTGTACGGTACATAATTTCGTTCCACCACACATACCCCATAGGGTGCGAATGACAAATAAAGAACCTTGAACTTTGAATATTACTCTAGTTTTGGCTTCTCTCCATTGGCTCCCTGTCAAGTTCAGAATATAATTAAAAGCTCTCAACAACCTAACTCCATCTTATATTACTGATCTAACTGTTACATATTTTCCTAACAGAGCACTTCACTTTCAGACTGCAGGTTTACTTGTGGTCCCTAGAGTAACCAAAAGTAGAGAATAGGAGGAATAACTTTCAGTTATCAAGCTCCTCTCTTGTGGAACCAACTTCCAGTTTCTGTCCGTGAGGCTGACACATTGTCTACTTATAAGATTAGGGTTAAGTATTTCCTTTTAGATAAATCCTTTTGTTAGGGTCGGTTTGGGTTTCTTGAGCCATCCCTGAGTTATGATGCTGTAGACTGCTGGAGGACAAACTGACCACATTTCCTCACTATGATGCTGTCTTTACTTATTCTACTCTACTTGTCGGTGTAATTATTAATATCCTTAACATGTTTTTTTAAACCTTTCTTCAAATAGAAATAACTCCTGGATCTGCCATTTTGTTGTTGTCTTTCCTTCCTGTCCTCCCAAATCCCAGCCTGTTAAGCAGATGGTTGGTCACCCTGAGTCTGGCTCTGCTGGTTTCTTTCTGTTATAAAGGGAGATTTTCCTTTCTACTGTTGCCTTTGCGCTTGCTCAGGATGGGAGACTACAATGAAGTAAAGATTCAACACAATCTGCTGCCTCCCTAAATAGATAACGTTTACTAATTGGTTTTTGTAATGTACTGTACAGTATATGAATTTTTGTGCAGCACTGAGACAACTTCTGTTGTGACTTGAATACAATTAGTTCAATTTATTTTAATTTAATAGCATGGAATATCAAAAGGATGACAAGTTAAAATGGAGATGCTACCTTTGTCAGATATAATTTAAAATAGGTAAAATTAAAAGCAGTTTAGAGGTCAAAACAATTAAAAACAATGAAGGTGAAGGGAAGTTTGAGAGTGTCATCACTGTATGTTCCAATACAATTCATTCAAACTTTATTTATACATGTTAATCCCATTGGGCCTCGGGGACTCATTTACAAGAGAGACCTGAATGAAGGTACAAGTAAACAATGGCAAATTTAGTTCTCTGCATTTAAACCATCACAAGTGACATACACCCAGGTGGAGCAGTGGACAGAAGTGAGCATCTGGGGATTATGTGTCTTGCTCAGATACACCATGACATGTGGGGATGGCTTGGAGTTGAACCACGACTTTCTGGTCCTAAGTCAGCTGCCCTACCTCTACCCCATCTCAGCCTGAGTTTTGTAGTACAAGAAAACGTAGGGTGTGTGTGAATGAATGATTAAGAGAATTTACAGAGGTGATGTGGCACTGTTGGAAATTAGGATTGCTAAAAGTTAACATGAACAGAGAAAAGCAGAGTTTAAAAAATAATTGTAGAAGGAGAGAGGAGTAGCACAAGTGAACAATCTGATCTTTTGATTTAAAAAAATCGACAATGAGGTGGAGAGATGAAATGAAGTTAAACATCATGGATGTGAGCACTCCCTGAGAGCGCTTCCATCACTATGGTGATGTCAGTATGTTTTCTTTAATAATAGCCTACAGAAGGTCTGTGAATCTCCTCATACACATCACTACTTACTCAAAACATTAACAACACCTTTTCAAACAGGTCATCTCCCTTAAATCTGAGGAACTCATCAGTTTCTGCATGGAATTACAAAGGTACATGTGGTACCCACACAAACACATCCCCTCACACACACATACATATATGAGTTCCATCAATATGGAAATGAAACTTTAAAAAAGGGCAGGGAGGCCCAAATGAAAAAAAAAAAAAGAATCTCCCTAGAATAACCTGAGCTTACGTACACTCAGTGGAACTCAGGTGACAAGATTTAGAGGAACAAATTAGGCAATATTGTTTGTCTGGGGATGTTTGGAGCCCATATGTGATGCTATCACCACCATCAGATGGCTATGCTTCTTGAGGATGCCCTGCAAGATGTGGAATGGGGGAGCTTGGTCATGTTTCATTGCTATAAGCTGGATATCACGCAGTTGTTTACAATAATGTGTGGGTCTTAAGTCAATGAACATGTCTGCTTTTTTTTTTAGTTTGAAGAAGTTCACCCAATGCAGTCGTGTTTTGTGCTGTGATGAGATAAATATGATAGCCAAAAGACATGATTTAATGACATCTGTATAAACTGAGCTGTCATTATCAAAGTATAAATCTGCCCTCGCCTGACTGCAAGTTGGTCTTAGAATAACAGCAACAATCATAAAATGTGTTTTTTCATGTTTCTTGAAGTATTCACACACAGATGATAGCTTGCGACTCTGCTTATTAAGCTGAAGTACAGAAGGTACTCATTAAAACTGAAATTGATATGGCCCTCTATCTCCAGTTGCTCAACGCCTTTGTTCAGTTTGGGAATGGCTCCGCAACTCAGAGTGCTTGGCAGAGCAGTGGTGGGTCTTTTTTGGCTCTGTGGCCTGTTGTGTCTTTGTCAATCACCCAGGCCTGGGAGGAAATGCCAGTGTGGGACAGCAACATCCTGGCAAGCACCTAGGACAGTTGATACCATGGGAATGTCTATTAAATAGGAACTCAGATATCTTATATTATTGTGCAGCGTTATTGTGTAGAGTGCATAGTGTGATGATATGTTATTATGGGCAGAGAGGAACCAAGAGAGGACCATTTACTGTTTAAAATGCTGACTAAGATATTTTAACCCACCATAACTTTTGCATCTATTATTTGAGCTTCATGTGTCCATCAGATCTTGCACTGAGATATTTGAAAGCCTCAAGAATGAAGGTCGCTGGTTCAACTCCCCGGACCGACAACATCAAAATGTGCACGAGAATGGTGAAACACCCACACCTGCATCCACCCTCATTTACCCCTCTTGAGCAAGGCCATTAACCCCCACCATTTGGTCCACTGAATACCCCAGTCAGTGGCTCTCTGCTCCACACAGAGGGCTGTAATAGCTCAGTGGTCTGTGGTTTTGTCAGGAAGGGCATCTGGTGTAGCCTGGTTAAAACCAGACCCTTGTCCTTCACTTCGCTTTGTACTGGGTCTGGGACTTCTCTCATAAACAAGGATTTCTCCGGTAGATTTTTGACCGGACCAATCAGAGAGCAGAAGGCGGAGTTTTGAACGACGTCGACTGACGTCGTCAGTTAAAATGGCTGCCGCCACGAAGGAATTTTCATGAAAACAAGGTAAAAAACTATTATTTCTTTGCTGAGAAAAATATATTTCTTAGCTGACGTTATATCAGAAGTGTTCCTGAGCAATCAGAGAACAGAAGGCGGAGTTTTGAACGACGTCGACTGACGTCGTCAGTTAAAATGGCTGCCGCCACGAAGGAATTTTCATGAAAACAAGGTAAAAAACTATTATTTCTTTGCTGAGAAAAAATATATTTTTTAGCTGACGTTATATCAGAAGGGTTCCTGAGCTTAACAGTTCCTAAATCAATTCACGAAATGGTCAAATCTGCTGGATTTAAATAGTTTCGGTTTGACATTTTCCAAACAGCCTCGGGTGCGCTACGAAAATAAATGATAAAAAATCGAATTTTATCTCAAATGTTTAATCTAGGCCAACAGTCAGTAAATTAGAGCCATATAATTACACACTGGTAGCAGAAAAAAATATCCACCGAGTGGTTTCTGAGCTATTTATCTGAATAGCCTGGCCTCGCCAGGCTAAACTAACAAAACTCCGCCTTCCGTTCTCTGATTGGTCCATTCAAAAATCTATCGGAGAAATCGTTGTCTATGGGACAAGTCCCAGACCCTAGTACGAAGCAAAGTGAAGGACAAGGGTCTGGTTTTAACCAGGCTACATCTGGTGTAAAAACAATTGCCAAGTCTTCATGCGAGATACTGTAGTTCGCTGTGGTGACCCCTGAATAAAGGATGAAAAAAGCTAGGAGAAGCCAAAAAAAAGTCTGTGTATACAGTATATGTTTTTATACATATAGAAAGAGAGGAAATGTTTTATTGTCATGTTCCAGTAGCTGAAACTGTTAGCTAAAAAGGTAAAAAAATAAATAAAATCATAATGGTGTGAAAAGGATGGCTATAAGGTGAGAAGGGAGGTCATCCATAAAAGGGGGAAAAAAAGAAGAAAAGAAAAAATCGAGAAAAAATGGACAACTTGCAAGAAAAAACCTCTAAGGCTAAATGTTTGTGTTTTAGCTAAGCTCACTGTTTAATAATAAATTGAATTTCAAAAATAATCAATGACATAGGAATAATGTGGTTTGACTGAACAATTTTCTATGTTCCCAAACCCGCAAATGACAATAAAGCTTATTCTTTTGTCTTCTTTCTTCTTCTTTCTTTCTTCTGCATTATATACCATACCATACCATACCATTTTATTTATAAAGCACTTTAAACAGGAACAAGTCCACACCAAAGTGCTGGACAAACAAACACGCAACAGGCAACACAGACAATGAAGTACAACACGAAAAACATAAAAACATTGCAGATCATAAATCAAACGATCCAATACAAATCAGCTGGCATTGAAAGCGATGGAGTAGTAGTGAGTTTTTAACCGGGATTTGAAAACCGAGAGGGAGGGGGCCTGTTTGATGAGCAGCGGTAACTCGTTCCAGAGTCTTGGGCCTGCTACAGAGAACGCCCTGTCACCCCTGCGCTTAAGGCGAGTTTCTGGAACTATTAAGAGTACCTGATCCTCTGACCTCAAAGCACGTGGAGGGACATATGGGTGTATCAGATCCGAGAGATAGGCGGGGGCGAGACTGTTCAGCGATTTGTAGACATACATGAGAATTTTGAATTGGATTCGAAGATGAACCGGTAGCCAGTGAAGGGAGGCCAAGACTGGTGTAATGTGCTCTCTTTTGCGTGTGCTGGTTAGAAATCGGGCAGCTGCGTTCTGAACCAGTTGTAATCGTGCAATGGTGGCTTGACTGACGCCAAACAGAAGTGAATTGCAGTAATCGAGCCTAGATGTAATGAATGCGTGAATCACTGTCTCCAGGTGCTTTTTGGATAATATGGGCTTCAGCTTAGACAGACGTCTCAGCTGGAAAAAACAGGATTTGACGATCATGTTTACATGACTGTTGAGTTTAATAATAATAATAATAAATTCAATTTATAACGCACTTTTCTTTACTGAAAATCTCAAAGTGCTACACATATATTGAATGCTACACACATTCATAAACCGGTGGCGGCAGACTATCATGCAAGGTGCTTTCCAGTCCTACCGGGAGCAACTCGGGGTTAAGTGTCTTGCCCAAGGACATAACGACACATGGTGTAAGGAACCGGGATTCGAACCACCAACCTTCCGATCGAGGGACGACTGCCATTACCACTACGCCACGACCACCCTTAATAAGACTATACAGCCAATGCCAGACTCTGAAAAAAAAAATCAGGAAAACACATTTCACATTATAGTGGTTTCATGTGGATCCTTCATTAACTTCAAATGGAAAATGGCAAGAGCTATTTTTGTGGGTTACAGACAGGTCAAACCTGATATAAGGCCAAGGATCAGCATGACCGTCCATGGATGAGTGTCGAACCATTTCATTGAGTCTGTGCGCCTCATAGTTTGTTCAGAGGTTATTAACTAGGGAAAAACAGGGGTTGGATGGACTCAACCTAGTTGTAGGTTTAGGTACCTGCCGCATTCACAGGGAGCCGTAACTCGGACTGTGAGTGTGATGTCGTAGGTGCCGTCACGCACTTGCTGCCTCACTCTGAGTCCGTTCCCTCAGCCGTGAGTGGAAGAGTGTGTATGAAGGTTACTTCACCCTCGTTAGCATCTAGCATTTGAGCATCAGATGCTTTGTTGCACCCTCGTCGGCATCCGGCATTCGAGCATCAGATGCTGATGTCAGTTCTGGCCCATCCTGATCCTCCTTTGTCGGTGGCTTTGTTCCTCGAAACGGCTTACAGTGGGAAGCGTGGACCCAGGTAGCCCTCTCAGCGACCTTGTGTGTGGTCAACAATACCTGGAATGGTCCTGTCCACCTCGGGGAGTTCCAACGCTTGCTCCTGAAACATTTAATCATAACAAAGTCTCCAGGAGAAATACAATGCAATTGTTTTTGAGCTGGTCCAGGGAGTCCTCCTTGGACCTGTGACCTGATGGATTTTAATTGTTTTGTCAGTTCAATACAGTATTTCATCATGTTGTGATCACAGTGTTTCAGATCACTCGTGGGATCTGTTGGAGGCCCAGTTCCAAGGTTGGGCGGAGCTGCAAAAAGAATTTCAAAAGGGCTAAGGTTATGTTTAGCTCTTCTGTGCATGTGCATACCCATAACAGCAAGAGGTAAACATGGAACCCAGTTTTGTTGTGTGTCCTCACAAATCTTGGCTAATTTGTTTTTTAGTGTGCCATTTTCTCTCTCAACTGCGCCTCCACTTTGTGGGTGATAGGAGCAATGCTTGGTTAGGTCAAAATTCAATGTGGTCGAGATTTCTGTCATGATTTGATTAGCAAAATGCGGCCCATTATCACTGGAAATTCTCTGCGGAATTCCCCAGCGAGGAATGATTTCCTGTAAGAGGATTTTAGCCACTGTGTTTGCAGTGTTATGTTTTGTGGGGAAAACCTCAACCCATTTTGAAAACATATCCACGACAACCAAACAGTATTTTTTGTTCATCACAGGTGTCAATTCAATGAAATCAATCATTAAGTGTTGAAAAGGTGCAGTGATTTTTCTGTGGGCACCTGGTGCTTCTGTCTTAACTGCCTTTGATATGTTGTGAGACGCACACACAAGACATGAGTCACAATGTTGTTGAGCATATTTTAAAAATTTGACTGTGTACCAATGTGTGTCAACCTCTTTTAACATATTCCCCCTTTTGACACATGATCAAAGGAATGTGTCAATGTAGCAAAAGCTGGGAAAATGTGTTCAGGTAAACAAGGGTTTTTGTTTGGACCAATCCATAGTCCATCCTTAAAGGTGGAACCTAAATGCTTCCATTCTGCTCTTTCATGAGGGGTGGACATTTTCTGCACGTCCTTGAGTGTGAAAGCAATGTCAGGTTCTGTGTTAGATGTGAGTGTGGAAATAGGAAGTGATTCAGGTATCTGTGTAGCAGCTTGTTTGGCTGCAGTGTCTGCGGCTGCATTACCTATGGAAATGTAGTCTTTCCTGTTAGTGTGAGTAGCACATTTGATGACAGCAATGTGTTTGGGCAAAGTGATGGCCTCAAGGAGTTCAGCAACCAATTTATGGTTAAGAATGGGTTGTCCATCAGAGCGAAGGAAATGACAATGTTTCCAAAGTGCTCCAAAGTCATGAACAACTCCAAAAGCATAGCGTGAGTCAGTGAAGATGTTGACTGATTTGTTTTCAGAGAGCTGACAAGCTCTGGTCAAAGCAATAAGTTCACAAGCTTGAGCTGAACAAGGTGGAAGTGATTTCGCTTCAACTGTGTGTGTGTGTTTGTCACTACTGCGTAACCACTTCTGATGGAACCTGTGTTCATGTCACGTGAGGAAGAGCCATCAACAAACAGCTCCCAGTCAGGGTCAGAGATAGGGTCTTGTTTTAAGTCAGGTCGAGGTGTGCACAAAACCTCAAGTTCAGCCATGCAATCATGTGGAGTGCCCTCATCCGGTGAGGGTAAGAGAGTGGCTGGATTAAGTACGTTGCAACGTTTGATGGTGATGTTAGGCATGTCTAACAAAGTAGTGTGGTACTTCAGCCAGCGTGCTGTCGACAGGCGCGCAGTTTTTTGTTCATTTAGAATTTGTGTGACAGCATGGGGGACTAACAGGGTCAAATCAGAGTACCCCACGAATGTCTCTACTTGCCAATACAGATTTTTCAGCTGCAGCAACTGAGCGCAAACACAGGGGGAGTCCTGCAGCCACTGGGTCGAGTTTTGCAGAGAAGTATGCAACAGGTTTCATCCTGTCACCATGCTTCTGAAGCAAGACTGACGTCATGCACCCTCCACGTTCATCCACAGCCTGGACGAAAGGCCTTGTTGGATCGGGAATTCCCAATGTGGGTGCTTTTTGCAACTGAGCCTTGAGTGCTTCAAAAGCAGTCAATGCATCAGGTGTCCAGGTTAATTTGGAGCTCATTTGAAGGCCTTTTTCATGACAGACAGCGCGAAGTGGAGCTTCGAGTTCCGCGTAGTTAGGAATAAAATGTCTGCAATACCCACATAATCCCAAGAAAGACATGAGTTGTTTTTTAGTTGTAGGGAGTGGCAGAGAAACTATGGCTTTAACGCGAGTGTCTGCCAGATCTCTCCCTTCAGCAGAGATTCTATGACCTAGGAACGTGACCAATGGCTGTACAAATTGAAGTTTTGAGAGTGACGCCTTGTGACCTTGTTCTGCAAGATATTGAAGCAGACGTATGGTGTGTGTTTGACAAAGACTTTCTGTTGGTGCTGCCAACCACAAGTCGTCCACGTATTGCAGAAGTGCACAACCTGGAGGAAGGGTGAAACCCATCAGGCTGTCGTTAAGTGCCTGGTGGAAGATGGTAGAGCTTTCACAGAACCCTTGACAGAGGCGGGTAAAAGTGTAAGACTTGCCCAAAAATTGAAACGAGAACCAAAACTGACTGTCAGGGTGTACTGGTACACTAAAGAATGCGTTAGCCAAGTCAATAACGGAGAAGAAAGTTGAACCAGATGGAATTTGTGATAAAATCACATAGGGGTTCGGTACGATGGGAGCACGTGCTTGAACAGCTGCGTTTACAGCACGTAGGTCTTGAACAAACCTCCATTCATCTGGGGATGTTGGTCTGATTTTCTTGACAGGAAAAATTGGTGTTCGTACCGGTGAGGAGGGGCAAGAAATAATTACTCCTGCGTTCAACAAAGAGTGGAAAACAGGTGTTATTCCTTCAACAGCCTCTGGCTTGAGTGGATATTAGGCAATTTTAGGTTTGTAGGACGATTTAGGAGTGATCTGAATCGGTTCTTGACCCTTGATTAACCCTACGTCATATTTGGTTTGGGCCCACAGGTGTTGTTGAGAGTCTCGGGTCGTCAACCTGCAGTTTGGGAAAAGTTGTTGCTAGTCATGCTGTCTGGTCAACTAGGGCTTGGATTGGAGTCACATAAACCTCAAAGTTGATGTCTCGCATGAACATGAAGAGTGATGGTGAGTACATGCAATCACTCACTGGTAACCAATCTGATGTGGTCACTGCATCCAAGGCCATGTGGCCAAGGTCTTTCTACTGAAGTGACTGGTCACGAGCAAGCGACATATGTGGAAATGAGTCATGCATTTTGAAAATGACTGTTGTGATAGTGAGATGGATGTATCCCCTGTTTTTAATGAGACTAGGGAAAAACACTTCTTGTGTCCAGCAAATGGTTATGAGGTGGAGGGTGTTGGGTGGTGTGTGTAGGAAGAGGGCTGTGAGTGGATCATCTGGATCAGTCACTAGATGTGCTGTGCAGTGTAATGTGTTGGGGTCATGTAGAATGGAGTTCGGTGACATCCTTTCTATAGTCATTTCAGTCAGTATTTTGTCTGTGTCGGGTCAATGAGCAACCATTCCAGTACCGATAGGACTGGTTCTGAGTAGAAAGTGGTTGTGTTTGGGTCAGGTGTGGAAACTAGAAGTCTTTCTGGTCTACATGTGATAGTCAGGTTGAACTTCAAGATCAAGTCTCTTGCTAAAAGATTGACAGGGCAATGTTCTGATAGTAGAAACTGATGTGCGTGTTCTGTTTTGTCAAAAGGGTTTGTCACTGATAGAGGACTTGTCACGGGTTCAAAGATAGCCATGCCTGATGCTCCTGTAGAAGTGATAATTTGTCCTGATAATGGTGCATTTGGAAGTGCTTTTCTTTTTATCAGGGATTTTGTTGCCCCCGAATCTACAAGGAATGGTAGGGCAGTTCCTTGGACATGCACTGTAATCATAGGTAGTTTCTGACAAGCTGTCTGAGTGTATTTTAAGTATGTGGTTGGGATCAAGTCATGCTCATCAACAACAGGTGTGTGTGTGTGTGTGTGTGTGTGTGTGTGTGTGTGTGTGTGTGTGTGTGTGTGTGTGTGGTGCGTTGGTGCAAGCGTATTGGCCCGCCTATGCGCCAGACTACGTACCGACATTATCGGGACATTTGGTATTAGCCAGCCTTTGCCAATGTCTGGATAAAACACAGATTGTATCCAAATATATTAATATGTAAACATTGTTTTTTCTCATCAATATCAGCGTAACTTGTGGCTAATAGGCTGCCTGGATGAGTTGGAGTGTGCTTTAACACTTAAAATTGTTTTAATAAAAAGTTATTTACATTTATAAAATTGGCTGGCTACGCACCTCCCAGGGTATTTGTGTGTGGTGTGTATGTTTTTGTGTATCGGTTGCATTTATTGCAGCCGTGTGTGTGGCTCACTGACACACATGGCGCCAAACTGCAACGCCCCTCCTCTGCTCCCTGTTGTGGGCGGGGCCTCAGCCGAAGCTTTAAAAGTTAAACCCCTCAGCTGACACGTGTAGAGACGTAATGGCTTCCTTTCTGCAGTATCACGGCCTGAGGTGAGCGGAGATTTTAAAAGTTTAAACCGTGGACAGCAGGTGGACGGAGGACTGCACAGAGGTAAGAATTAATTAATTTATTTATTTATTTTTATTTTTTTTTATCAACATTTATATAAATTAGCAACTATCTGTGCATGAGTTTTGAGCGTGGGTACTCGGACCGCCACCCCGCTGGGTACAGTTCTGAGGGCCGGCCGCCTGCCGAGGACAGCCGAGCGACCCACGCACGTAGACCCCCATGCGTGGGTCCGGCGCACACGGACACGTCGGTCCGTGTGCGCCGCACGTTTGATGTTTTGAGTGGTTATTTAGAGTCGAACGTGACGAAGATGAGACGAAGCGTAGCGTGACTTGACGTCGCCGCAGCGTGACACGCTGTGTGAATGCTGTAGAGCCAGGGCCGGCCCAAGCATCCATGGGGCCCTAAGCGAAATTTATGATCAGATCATTCACCCACCTAACATAAACTCATTGCAACTCTGACAGCCCTGTTTAAATGATCCTATATGCATACAGTTAGTGGTACTAAAAGTAACAAAAATAAAAAAATAAAATAAAATAAAACAGCAGTATGCAATGTACTTTACAGCAAAAGTGTCATCTGGTTTATTATCTTTGGTTCCAAAGAACTGCAGCAGTAATGTTCAAAATAATATGTATGTAGTGCAAGATCAACAACAAACAGATAAAATAAATTAGATGAATAAAAATAAATTAAATTGTGCAAAAACAGACAAAATAAAAATTAAATTAAATCTCAAGGAAATACTTAAATAATGTAAATAAACAATTACTTTAAACCGCGTACAGTAAAATGGTTTGGAAATAAATTTAAAGTTGAATGACAATGGTTTGGACATGTCCAGAGGAGGGACAGTGGTTTGGACATGTCCAGAGGAGGGACAGTGGTTTAGACATGTCCAGAGGAGGGACAATGGTTTGGACATGTCCAGAGGAGGGACAGTGGTTTAGACATGTCCAGAGGAGGGACAGTGGTTTAGACATGTCCAGAGGAGGGACAGTGGTTTAGACATGTCCAGAGGAGGGACAGTGGTTTAGACATGTCCAGAGGAGGGACAGTGGTTTAGACATGTCCAGAGGAGGGACAGTGGTTTAGACATGTCCAGAGGAGGGACAGTGGTTTAGACATGTCCAGAGGAGGGACAGTGGTTTAGACATGTCCAGAGGAGGGACAGTGGTTTAGACATGTCCAGAGGAGGGACAGTGGTTTAGACATGTCCAGAGGAGGGACAGTGGTTTAGACATGTCCAGAGGAGGGACAGTGGTTTAGACATGTCCAGAGGAGGGACAGTGGTTTAGACATGTCCAGAGGAGGGACAGTGGTTTAGACATGTCCAGAGGAGGGACAGTGGTTTAGACATGTCCAGAGGAGGGACAGTGGTTTAGACATGTCCAGAGGAGGGACAGTGGTTTGGACATGTCCAGAGGAGGGACAGTGGTTTGGACATGTCCAGAGGAGGGACAGTGGTTTGGACATGTCCAGAGGAGGGACAGTGGTTTGGACATGTCCAGAGGAGGGACAGT